>JAVFBZ010208992.1:0-13241 GCA_032466195.1 Katharina tunicata
CTACTTCAATTTAAAAAAAAACTCAGCTGCTGTAAGAGAAGTAGGCCGGCAACGATGATCTAATGGGCACAATACAAAGTAAAAAACTTGAGGGTTCACTGTTATCGCACACTCATCTGATTTCCAAAAAAATAGTGACTTCCTTGTGACGTTATCATAAGCACCAAGTGGTTGTATAAGTATAGGGTCAGGAGTCTTGCAAAATCTATTTCCGGGGACGGTTCCACAAAGCATTTCTACATTTTGTATTCACATTTTTGGTGACGAAACGATTTGTCCAACACCGGACGCAGTAACTGCTTGTGCGTAAATTTGCAAAAGTTTTGGAGGCTGTTTGGTGGGAGCTTCCTGTGTCCTGGTGCTCTCTGAGCTAAGGAGCATCAGTTAGCCGTCGTGGCGTCCTGTTTTGAGTCCTGTCCTTGTCCCGCAGCGTCATTTTCTGTTGCCAGTGTTGTTGAAGATAGTGTCCTTTACTAGGAGGCTGGCACACCTTAATTTGAATGAAGCTCAGGTTTTGTGAAACTGTCCGACTATTGTGGATTACAGAAGCTTTCTGATTCCTGGTGGTTTGGGAGTTAAGAGGCAACAACATGACTATATTTGCTATTTATTGTATTAAATAAGTGGATACTATTTTTGTGTTGTTGTCAAGTTTGGCTTCCTGTCTGTTTTGTATACCTCAACGCCCAAAGGTTTTTGTGGGCGATTTCATTCACCCAGTTTCTTGCACGCCTTCACATCGTTGAGCGGCCGTGTCGTCGCTCAGTTAGTTGAGCGTTGGACTGCTGAGTCCCTTCCTGTCAACTTTAGGTTGATAAGGCGCTTGTAAGTCAATAATCATAGTTAAACCTTCGCCAACCAGATCATTTCATGCAAGAATGGGCCACATTAATATCAGAGCTTATCGTATATTATGTGCTCAGTTGTCAAAAGCGTAACATTTATTGATAGTGGTAGGATTTAAAAGTCGATTTCAAGTCCCGTTTGTTATTGGGTTACCTTACGCCCTGGATTTATGGGATCTTTCCATCATGACTCTTCTGGGGCTGATAACGTGATAAATGTTCTCAAGATGCCGTAGATGACAAACCTTATCCCCAGGTCCCACGTATTTTAGTCCCCAAAGCCTGCAGTTACAACTTAATTAGAATCTTACGGCATTATTCACGGTAAAAAACGACTAACGAAGAAAAGGTAGCCCAATGAACAGATTTTGTTCCACACTGCCTTCAAACGAAACACAAAAAAAAAAAAACTGAAAAAGGATTTTGTAGAGACTAAACTCACTTCAATAGTCTGTTGGTCATTATACTATAACATCAAATGAACTGTACATTCATCGGCAGCCAAACTTCTATAACGAGGCCTTTTTAGTCGTACATAAGCTATCTTGATTTCATTGTTACAGGCCATGAAAGCGAAGGAAAAGAAAACATGTTTCTGTTACTTGTTGGTTTGTTCTTATAAAACTGATAACGTGGCTAGTTTTAAATCTCTTATCGGCCGTTCGTTTCAGAATAAGAGGAAACAATCACATATTTCTGTACTGAATTTTCTTCGGTTCCATTTAGTGGACATATTATTATGCATTTATCTTCAGTATCTTTGATGTGTGTCTGTTGCCATAAAAATGATTACATTTATGAGTATTCTCAACTTCCTTTAACTCGCTTTTCATTTATGAGAATAGCTGAGTCTCATGTTCTGGTTAATCAAAAAGGCTCCTTATATTGCCTAAAATTAACAGGGAATTCTTTTCTGATTATTCAACTTTCGAATAACAAATCGTCAGTTAGCAGGAAGTTCGTCATTGGTTGTCTAAGAATTGAGCACTTATTTTAGTGATGTTAAATATTGGTGCATATAAAGAAATGTCAATTTTTAATACACTTATTTATGTTTCGCTTAAGGGTTATTCTATATAATTGACCACAAATGTATTTTTTGACATTCTTGTTTCAGAAACAGATCAATTGTAAGTCTCGTAATAAAACTTATATTATTATTACTATTTCTTTCTCGATATCGGTGACAGAACAGTAGTGATCATTTATGAGTTGACGTGCCAACAATAGTAAACATAAATTTTGTTTGATTTCGCCCGAACAAGTAAATGCTGTACACCATAATTTCCACTTTCCTTGTATTTATTATGCAGAGTGTAAACTAAAAAAAGCGAATCTACTCACCACTGACATACTCCAGTTATACTATATATTGAAAATATCCATCATATCTTCTATAGATAAGATTGCTTAAGTCAATTTGTGTACCCGGAGGTCAGTTCCTCGAATTAGTCATAAATACGTTCCAATTCCCTTTTCTCTGGTGTACACAAAGAACCGCTAAGCATAATGGGCTTAATTTTATCAGGGCAATATTGCAGCGAGCAAACATTTATTATGTCTATCATAACACAGGAGGAACAATATTTCCCAGCGCTTCTAGTACCTGTAGGGACATCACGTTATTTCGCTGTGTTACTGCCACTGCTTGCTGTTGGAATAAACCATCGTCATATAAGTGAAATACTCTTGGGGATGGCGTGAAACACAAACCAATCAATCAACCAGTTGCAATAGAACAACATTTTGTTTACTTTCCATGTGTAGCATAGACAGTGTAATCTTCGATAACGGTAACCAATATTCAATGATTTTCACTCCAGCGTCAAAGTTAAGGGAGATTCTATGATATTATCTAAGCGGCAATACATTACTTTTGTACAGAAATATGAGATTTTAAATAGGAACATTTGGCCAAAAGAAACAGTTTGTAACACTAATGTTATATAAAGCGGTAATGATTTATTGATTGTCTGCACATGTATGTATACGGATTACGCTTCAGGGAAATAATCACATTCCTCTTGGGATTTAAGTCATTTTATCTGCAGCTTGAAAACGGAAAAGGAGATTCATTTCCAGCCTTTGAGTGGTTTGATCACGTAACTTAGACTCTTGATAATACTGAATTTGTATGAAACTGTTTTTCTTTTACTGCTACACATGATACTTCTATCGTTGGAATAATGCAAAACACTTTGGGAAAGAATTTGTTATGTTTGTTTGTTCGTCATTGCGAACTATTGAACTGTCCAAATAAAGCAACTAACAACAAATGTATCTTTGTAATTATACTGTGTTCAGTTGGCATACATACGAAATGAAAAAACTAACACTGAATTAGTTTTCTATAAATCCGTACCTGTAAATCCTCATTATACTGTTATAATATAATAAATTGTCCAGCTTACGTAAAAGAGTTGCCAATGCTCTTGCGGAGGTCGAATTGTTGTCCTTGTCATGTTGTAAATTTTTCCAAGTTAATACTAATCAAACCTTCAAAAGCGTGCAATAATTGTGTGAAACACCAGGCATAATAAGCTTCAAGTATTAACCGAGCGAGCTGTCCTATACCAGATAATCTTTAAGCAAAACCGTAATAATCATGTGCATGTATGTTGATTTTTAATATTCACTGCATCTTCCTTGTATCCATATTATTCAAAATAAACCAAGTACAGTTGTCTTGGCTTCGGCTGTTTCCAGGTTTATTGTTCTCGTAACACTTCATTACGACTGTTTTAAATCGTTGGTCATATTCACTGGAGGATTAATTATTAAGTCTAACACATCATAACTGTACGGTATTGCCATCTGTGGCCCCCTAAATAGTTCCTTTAGGGCACAAACTATCAGCGACACAATATGATTACCAGAAAGTGAGACCCGAGGGGCTAATATAGAACAAAAGTTGTATGAAGGCAAATTTCTGTGAATCGACGGAGACAAGTTTCAGAGAATAAAACACTGTTCAAGGTTTTATTTTTCAGTTCTTGTAAAAAAATGTGTACCAAAGCAGTGCCGATTTTAAATTATGTTGTCATTTTCTAGACTGTATATCATTTACGTTTTAACAGATTTTAAGTCTTTATTGCACGGAGACCTATGACAACATTACAATAAGTTGATTGTGTGCAAGAACTAATTATAACAACAGACAAACAATACGCTTATCTGATCGATCTAGCCAATCGTCACGGGTTACCTGAACGTAGAATAAAGATTACTGAAAATCGACTTTTTATTTAGTTACGCTCATGGAACATGACTATATTAGATAATAGAGCATTAACTGTAGGTATTACTAAGATATTGCGTACTAGAATATAGTGTGCTGGCATTTATAGATATATGATTTGTGTTGAGTTTGGGTGGTTATTATTAATGATATGTTTGTACGTTCATGACCAATCTTATTTGCCCTACATGTCATTTTGCCACAATCTGGGTTCCAGTGTCTTTTGAAGCACGGAACCATCCTTATACGCCAATGGATCGAGACAAGTCGACAAGTTGTGAATCGGCAAGTTGTGCTGCTACTGTATTAAAACAAAATTAAAGTGATTAGGCGGTCAGTAACGATACATGCAAATTAAGGATCGCGTACAGCCCTGTACGATGCTGGGATAAAACTGTAAGTAGTTTGAACTCTGTAAATATCATTAATATTAGACTTTAATGTTAAATATACAATTTATACGGTAAAACCCCTAGACTGATGTGCGATGGCTGCAGTCGTTCGTTTACTATATTCCAAGCATTAATGCAGAACTTCAATTAACAACCGGACAGTATGATTTCTTAACTGTTCAGGTTGGCGTATGGACTTCAAGAAAGAATTTAAAGTACATAACGAAAGTTTACGTAAACCTTCTACTACCCTAAAATCTGCCGTATGTAAAAGAATTGCCAATGCTCTTGCGCAGGTCGAATTGTTGTCTTTGTCATGTTGTTAAGTTTTCCAAGTGAATATTAATCAACCCATCAAATGCGCGCAATTATTGTCTGAAACACCTGGCATATTAAGCTACAAGTATTAACTGAGCGAGCTGTCCTATACCAGTGAACCTTTAGACCACACGGTAATAATCATGTGCATGTACATGTATGTTGAGTTTTAATATTCACTTCATCTTCCCTCTTTCCATATTATTCAAAACAGACCAAGCACAGTTGTCTTGGCTTCGGCTGTTTCCAAGTTTATCGTTCTCGTTTCACTTCATAACGACTGTTTTAAATCGATGATCATATTCACTGGAGGATTAATTATTAAGTCTAACACATCATAGCTGTACGGTATTGACATCTGCGGCCTTGCAAATAGTTCCTTCAGGGCACAAACTAATCTTATACGCAATGGATCAACATGAACAATGTCACGTGTTGTGTTGCTACTGTATTTAAAACAAAATTGAAGAGACTAATCTTTCAGTCATGACAGAGACGTGTAACAGTACATGTAAATAAGGATCGCCTACAGCTATGTTGTAAGCAGTTTGAAGTCTGTAAATAAAATTATTGTTTTACTTTAATGTTAGATATACACTTTATAAAGCAAATCCCCTGGACTGATGTGCGATGACTTCAGACTGTCGTCTACTATTTTACAAGTAGTCTTGTAGAACTTCAATTATTAACCAGACAGTTTGTTTTCTTAACTGTTCAGGACTGCGTAGGTAATTCAGGTACATAAAGAAAGTTAAAGGCTGTGCTGGTCGCGTGGTCTTTTCTGTACGGTTTTCCACACTGACAACTCAATAAGCGTTAGTTCGATAGTAAGCACTTATCTTATAAATAAATAAAATTCTTAAAACTAATTTAAACCCCAATTAAACAAAACAAATCCAAAATTTGAAACAATACTCGTACTGTAGATGGCCGATAATAACCTATGGCAACAAGTAGATACCACTCCATAAAGGCTCTTTTAAATTAAAGTGATGGGCCCACGAAGTCAACCGACAATTGGATAAGAAATTATAGATCATTTGCTTACTAACCCAGCTCTCAGATAATTACAATATAGATCAATCTGTACATTTCTCTGGGCGCCAACATCTAACCGTTTCAATTTGAAGAAGCCACCTGAACTTTTCCGAGTTTTGTTCAGTGGTTTCCATATAACGGTAGTTGGACCGGTAACACATACTGAAATACTGAAGTGAGAAAAAAGCTACAAATCCAACTTACGTCATTTACCTGCCTTTTCCACAGCGTCTTATACTTTGCTTAAACAATCACAGAAATTTTCACACTGTGGAATCTGAAATTTGATATATTATTATTTTGATTAAGTACGGTCAAATTAACTTCATAAGCCAATCGCGTTAAGCCTACATCTGCTCCGGAAGTTTTATTCGGGTACATTTTAAAAAAAGAAATGAAAATATTTACAATAAAGGTAGTATAGATAGTTAATAGAGACCATCATATAAAATAGTGGCTACTCTGTAGAGGGCCTAAAATCCAGAAATTATACATTTATCAGATATGAACCGATTCTTGGCCAATCACATTCTGCTCCGGCACTTTCATAGGGCAACATTTCTAAAATAGTAAATTCTTCAGCCGTAGACTCACAGAGGACCCAAAATATGTTTGGTCAGCAATGGAACCTAGGAAGCCGGTTGGATTTATGGGGCTTAACAACGATGTAGAGGTTTTAGACTGTGTTTTTAAAGCCTCTGACGTCATTTTGCGGCGTCTCGGATTTTGACGAGTTGCCAAAAATGACGGCAGAGGTATTACACATGCAATCTACTACCGATACGGAGGTTTTAAACATCATTCTCATCCGACAAAACTTACACATTTACCTGTATCATCCTTTCTTCGTGTTTCAAAAGTGGCTGTTACTCACAGGCCTACAACCTCTGCACAGTCCTTGCTTATTCTTCGATGAAACCCATCGATGTTCAGACGTAAATTTATGAATAAATATTACAATTGAAGAGAAACATCTTAATTAGGCTTAATTAAAGGAACCTTGCATCGACAACATGTTCTCTGACAACATGTTTAAATACATATGATGCGCATTGTGTTGTTGTCAGAAGTGTCGGAGTTTGAGCTCAAGTGATCTCGGTGGCCAGCGCAACTGTAAACTCGGCTCAACAACAAGTTCCAAAGTTTTAGACAAGCACACTCTAGCCTACACGCAAACGTTGACAACAATGTTATTATTATTATGTTATTACTTTTATTACTTACGTAAACTTAGTTAAAATTTAGTCGCAAGATGCCTTGTAAGCCTGACTGTCGAGTTCTTGTTATTAACAGTTGAGTAGGTACTGATACGTAACAGCGATTTGAAACGGAGAAATATGAAAAGAAAAATATAAGGATTTGTTTTATGATTCCTTTGGCTAAAACCAAACAGATTCTAGAAAACATAATGAAATATTTCAGTCGTATAAAGTGTACTGACAAGTTATTCGTTTTTATTACTAAACCTGGATTTCATATTAACTAAATCTTTGCGTAATGTCTGGTTATTGGGAATGTTTGCAGTGTTTAATACAAACAATTCCGTCTTTATTACAAAAGCATTAAACATAAAAAAATCCAAAATTTATAGATGATATTGCACTGCGAAGATACATATAATATAAATACCATACATATAACTCGAGTATATGGTTGAAGTGAACCATCGAAATGTTATAACAAAGAGTGTTATTCAACAGCAGTAAAATATCACTTTTATCGGAGAAGGAAATCCTGTTATTTCATCAATATTTTCAATCTTTTAATCAATTTCTCGTTCTTAAACACCGCCAATAAATAGATTGATAAATTGACGTTTAACGATATTTCACTTGTTAGGTGTTTTGCTGTGTTGGAAAAATAATTTCTTCAGTTCTGCGTATTGGCAGAATTAACGTTTGCTTGAAAGGTAGTGTCATTAACCAAAGGGCCACCGACATTTCTTAGGCGATGGATTTTGCCTATCGTACGAGTGATCAAATTGGATTCGTTTGCATTAAATTATCTTCAATTGGAATTGGGCGAAACTCTTCTTCTTTGCGAAATCGTACCAGATTATCATGATCTCGTGGGTTGAGCGCCAAACGTTTTTTAGAGGATGAATTGTAGTCTCGGGGATACACAATCTTTCTATTTGTATGGAATATTACCTGGGAACGGGCTGTAGTGTATTATTCGTATAACTCACACCGTTGTTTTTTTGTTTACTTTTTTTTAACGACCGGCTCTTTATCTTTATTTATCAATGAAACAGTCAATGAACATCGAAGGATCCCATTCCAGTCGTCGGATTGGTTTGCATCTTGTATGTTATTTAATTAAATATAGTGCTCTTATACATCTATACCTTGCCTGTAGCTGACATATGCTAGGTCGATTCCCTTGGCAGATGTGAAGAATGCGAAGGGTAAAGGAAGGAATGACTTTCACTCTAACGTATTGACACTGAAATGTAGCTATTGTTATAGCATTAGTCAGCATTCGTTTGAAGACGCATAGAGCAATCTACCTTTCTGCGCATTGATATGGTCTTAAAATCTTCTTCAGTTCTAATTAGCTCACATATTTTCTGGCGTATTGATCTTCGGTATCCTTGGTGGGCACAATTAAGTCACCATAATGATAACTACGAGGATATTAAGTATGTAGTCATGTTTAAACGCTTGATATGCATTTCCTTCTCCTCGTCAAAGCAGTATAACGATGTTGGACTACTTGTAAATCTACGTCAAAACAGTAGGCTTGGCATTCTTAAATGTTGCTGAATTTCGCCATGTTAAAATATTAATCATAAGAATTTATAGCACCTCAGTTGATAAATATACAATAAACAGTTGAAAGTCTTTCCGCCCACTTCTAGACGTAGTAAACTATCGTACAACGACCAAGTAACAGCTTTCAATATTACCAAACCATTTGTTCTGAGCAGTTATGACAACAGTTTATGCAGCGGTTTTGAAATGAGCACCGTTGCTATTAAACGCAGGTTTGGAAACGTAAATAATACAGTCTTCTCTATATTTTGACCATATCAAGGAATTATGTAAATGTTTACATAAAATGTGCAAACTAGCTGTTCTTTTTTTGGGGCGAGTCATATCTTTGTCACAATTTTACACATCAGTGTTAAAATCATACACAACATTTTTCTCTCTATTTACGTACGCAACACAAAAATCATTTAACCCTATTTTTGCAAATTTCCTGTAAAATTATGCAAATTAGGCGATCATAAAAAATCATTTGCCCATGCCATGTCCGGGCTGTACCTCGGTTACTATTTATATGATGTTGTTGAAAATAAGGTACTACATTTGTCTTCATATGCAGGCATGCATCATAGAAACGATTTCATGGATTTAAGCAAATTATGGCATAAATTATGCAAAGGAACTGTGTGTCAATTTCAATCTACAGTATGTGAACATTTAATACACCACTTTGAAATCCATACACAACGTTCTTCTCTGAATGTAAATGTGCAACGAAAAACGTTTTTAATGCTATTTACGCAAATGTCCAGGTAAATTATGTAAATATTGATTGATTAGGGTTTTACGCCGTACTGTCACTTATATGACGGCATGCCAGCCCAATGGGTAACGGAAACCACCCTAAGCGACACCACAATACATTTACAGGGCACAATACATTTACCAATTTACAGGGCACAATACATTTACAGGGCACAAAACTGAACCAGAAAAGAAATTTGCTCCCTGATGCCCCTTAGCTCACGGACCACCAGGGAACATTGTGGAAATACAGTGCTCGTCAAAATTGTTTGTCTATGCGATGTGCAAGAAGTTTGTACTGGCTGAATATCAATATCTATTTCTCTTAGGCGTTTTAAAATTAGATACTTCTTTCGTCTGTACGTGAAGTTGTGTAACATAGAACAAGTGTAATAGAATTAAGTCAATTGTCTCATAAATTGAGCAATAAACAGTGTGTCAAATGTTTGTTTTGTCCTAGCCGTATCATTTGAAAATTGGATTCTACATTTGTCTCCATGTGCAGATGTGCAGCATGGGAAATAGTGACGAATACATACAATGCGACTTACATGTAGTTAAGTTCACCTTGCTTGTGACCTCAACGATAAAGGTTAATTGTCGGCATACAATAAATTACGAACAGATGTCGTTTTTAGAATGTAGTAACGTTTCCCAGGACACTGCCTGGTAGAGCAGTCAAAAGTTCCCGATAATTGGTCAACTAAAATGATCCGGTTTGATGCGTATGTGTTCTATAATGTAACCCTTAAAAATAACATTATTTAAATCTGTTGTTGACCAAACAAAAACCACCCAATCCCAATTGTGCAACTAATGTAATTTGAAACCAAATTGTACCGTACCAAGGTTCCATAAATTCTCCAAATTTAATACGAACAATGATTCAATTAATTGGGATTTGCCGTGCTATCGTATTGCCTCTGAGTCGTGTTTTCATTCCCTTTTAGTACATTGCCTTGGCAGTATCGAAGGACTTGTCCAGCTTTACAAATACTGAAATAGACTGTAAATAAATAAAACAAAAAAGGGCAACGGTGTAAACCACCAGTCAAATAATCTTACAGGAATTGAGTGAGTTTTCCTGTTCTAGCGAGCTTCGACTGTTCCCAAGCTGATTTGTCCTCCTAACACTCGTTACGACTGCCAACAAGTGATGCTCAGACTCGCTGGCAAATAAATGAATTACAAAGGTCACTGGAATCATTCTCTTTCAATACTTAGGGTCTTGTCTTAGCGGCATTTCAAATACTTGACTTTCAGAAAAAATTATCAACCACACAATATGATTAGCACAAAGAGCAAGAAAGACCTGGGGCGTATGGCGTATAGAGCAAAGGATATAGAGGGCGAATCTCTACAAATCGATAGACATCTTTCCTTTTTCTAGGAAATAAGGCATGAACAAACATTCTTTGCCATTAAAAGTTTCTTGATAAAAAAAAGACGCGAAAAGCAGTTACCTTGTTGAAGTATTTATTTCATGTGTGTGTTATTTGTCGAGTCGAAATGTTTCAGAAACTTGCAGTCCAACCTCTTGTCGTCATCGGCATTTCAGGTAGTTTAGTTTGGACAAATATTTAGCAAATTCAAGGAGACAAATGGTATTTAGCTATCTTCCAAAATTTGTTTACTTCCCAGTGGAATGAATTAGACATTTTCTTTGTTTCTCTCAATGGTATTCCAACAAATTGAATATCAGTAATTGGGAGTCACAATCATAAGTGTTAATATAACAGAACACATTATTATAGACCCATAACTTCTGTTTACTAATTGGACCTCGCCGTGCCCAGTTAGTTGGAATGTCCAGTCCCCTTCAATGTGCCTGCTACTGGTTAGAATCCTATTGCTGACTCTAAGTATACCAAAAACCCTCAAATCAAAGTGGCCATGCATGAGATATCCTTCAGTATACTATGGTAAACACCAGTCAAACCAAACCAAAGAAAGGCGGAGTATTTTAGGGAATATAAGATAAACAAAAATTGCCGTTGGCCCTAATAATTCAGTAAAGATTCATCATATAATTCTTAAGATGTTAAAGAAAATTCCACGATTTCTTCAATTCGTTACACAGGATGGTATAGTGTATGATGTGGACACTAAAACGCCTATTTGATCCATTTATTCTGTTTGATACACATGTGACGGAATATATTTTCTGGTGTTAATTTAACCACTGAGATTGGAAGAAATTGAAAACACCTTTGTAGCAGTAATTTACCTTGAATTCATTATCACAAGTAACATTGGCAGGTTTTAGGCCCAGCAAATCATTCCAAATCGATGCATATACGGTTATGTACGGCACTCACTTCAAAAATGCCCATGATCAATATATGGGAATATGTCGGTTAAGTGAAACCGAACAAAAAGTCATCTGGCAGAGACACCACTCTAACAGGTGGGCGATTCTCTCTTAGCCTTCAAAGGAATGCAGAAGATGAATTAATACTTTAACAATAGAGACATAGCCATAATTATTAGGGACAAGTTAGGGAGAAAATCTCTCTCTTCTGTGTACCTTGCTTTCAAGAATTAAGACTATAAGCTATCACAAGTTTATGTAAAACCAAGGTAGGGTATATGAATAAAATTATATGATTATTTCATTTAGGAAAGGCGTATCATCATTAAAAAAACTGCTAATAGCTTTAATCTCAATCATAAGCAATCGCTATCATCTATAAAAAATGGTCGGTTGGTCGATGTTTGGTTTTCTGCTTTCCATTTAGCAGTTACATCTCATTGAAGTGTTTTCTAAGTGAACAGATGTTTAATAAAGTACCTATTTACGTCTTATTTAAAGCCTTATACACACCCAAAGTTTGGGGTTGATAACAAATTCGGATTGTCTCCATTTTAACCAGTTTAGAGATTTGTTCATAAATTAAAAACAGTAACGTTGAAATACAAAATATTAAATTGGTACAAGGCTTGTATCATTGCATGAGCCAGGAAAAGTCCTGCCATAATTCGAATTCAAAGAGGGCCGGCCAATTGTCGACAAATGTACCAATTAATCCTTTGATCCTGCCGCGGTGAGGTAGTCTATGTAACGATTTAACATTTTGAATCTTATTTAGGGTCGGACTTATAACCGTCGGTGTCTCAAAACCTGGCGAAGATGTGACACAAATTGGCACATCCACAGAATAATATTCTGCCAGTGTTTTCCTTTTTTTATATTTTTTGTTGCTGGTTATGATTAAACTTCCCATTAACCTACACATTTTACTTCTTGAGAAAACTTTTTATAAGTATTGTGATTACACCAAATACATGATTTGTGGGTGCGTGTTTGGATTTAAAGAGTTACGGCTATAACGTTCTGCTCTTAGTTTAGCAGTAACATCTTGTAGAAGTGTTTTGTAAGTGACATACAACAAAAAAAGAAAACAATGGCGAACAGATGTTAAAGAAAGAAAATATTTATTTCTAATTTAAACAATATCCCATCATTTAGATGGAGAAGGTTTACCGGAAATGTTGCACTGCTAGGTAGCAAATGATATGAACGAGACCGCTGACTACTGAGTTCTATGTTTCCTTTCCTAGCTTCCTCCCTTAATGTCCCCAAGACGTTAATCAGGGGATGAACTACAGCTCTGGAGTTATAGTCTTCAACGGCATTACAAAAAGTGTATTCTTAAAAGCAAATTTACCAAAGCATCAGAGAGTGATAAGTTTAAAGGTACTTTTACCTCTTATATCTGATAATTGTATTCGTAAGATTCTGCTCTGCGGTAAGATTGATCGCATTCCTTGAGTTCGATGTCCATCTTGTTCTTTAAATCATGAAGATTTACTTGATCTTTAAAGGTGCTATACCGCAGAATTTCGGCCAAAAATCGACTGAAACGAATTAAACCGGGTTTTCTATATTTTTCTA
>JAVFBZ010209003.1:0-14380 GCA_032466195.1 Katharina tunicata
TAACGTGACTGTTTTAATTTTTGAACAAACATCAAATCTTGTAGAAATCAAGGCAAACGGAATTAGTTGAAAAATCCTAATTTTGGGTGCGTATGTGACTTTCACTGCTATTTATAATTACAATAATGTTTTCGTGAAAATTACTTTTAAAACGTTCAACATCGTTGTGGCTATGTTCCCGCCTGTTAAAAACATGTATTTATTTTATTGATTATTGTCATTGTACTTACTTGTATGATTATTTCACTCGTAGAAAACACCCTGCGGTCTCCCCGGCCGCGCTCGAAATTCCGTTATGGTCGACAGGGCGATTCGAACCTATACCGGGTACAGTGAAGGGGCACCTAGCAGTCCAAAGGTCTACCAACTGAGCCAATGTGCTCTGAGTAAGGCAACAAGTCATCATCAGTAAATATCGGCAACCTAGGCCGCTCACACATCCATCATTCTACAATCTGCAAGCTTTTTGTACTATAATCTGTTCTCAGAAAGCGCGATGCTACAAAACGAAAATACTGAACGACGTAAATTGAAACACTGAGATCGAGTTCGATAAGGAGAGTGATCAACAAAAATGTTATTCGATTCATTTTTGTTTGTTTTGACTCGCACCACCTTGTCGTCTTGGGTGATATACACTTTGGGCTGGTTGGCCAAGTGCCTATGTGGATGCTGAATTGGGTCAACTAAATCTAAGTGGCGTTATGTAATGTATTTCCTAAGTCATGAAACATGGATTTTCGTAGTAATTGAATAAAGAAATAATGCGAAGACATGTATCATGCTCCATGAGGTTAGGCGGGTGATGACATAAAATCTGCAGGTAGTTAGGAAAATTGCCAGAAGAAAAAAAAACAGAGCAAGAGTCTAAGTACTTAAATCCGATTTACAAAATAAAACTTACATTGAAACACCAAGTTAACATTATGATAAAACGTTGTCTCCAAGAAACAGACAACAATAAAATCGGATAACAATGGCCATCACTAATATCAAGTAAACGACACCAGATAACGGTGTAAATAAAGATCTTATCTGATTTCATCGTAAAATTAACTATCCATTCTGGTCCAAGTAAGCTCTCCAGCTTATCAATTAGCTGATGCGCCGCTACACCAATTGTGACTATAACGGACCCACGACGGTTTAATTTGTGGCCTTGTTTCACGAAGGGAACTAATGAATCAGGAAGGAATCAGTTTTTGTTTTCTTTATCCCAAATCTGAAAGATGGTAAGTTTACCCCATTTGATAAAAACCGCTTATATGCTTACCTGATCTTGTATCATTTTATGCGCAGGGAAAACACATTTTATGCGTAATATTTTCTGACCTGTGTCTTCTGTGTGTGCTTTTATGAGGACTTAAACAATAACTGATTTTCGTTGGATGATCATGGTTTTATTTTCTGTTTTATTTCAGCTCGCCACGTTGATACAAACAACCAGCTGTATTCGGAAAATGGTGGAACAGGTTTAGATGACATCATGCCGTCCAAAACAGCACGTGATAAACGTAGCCAATCGAGGCTGCAGAGTGGAGCGGACAGAGGCAAGGTAAATAAAAGATACTAACAAATAAAAACTGTTAAAATCAAATACCAACCCAAAAATCCTTTTCAACATATTCCTATTGCCTCGATTTAAACAAGTTTGGAAGTTTGTTCATAAATAAAAACAGTTTCGTTGAAATAATAAATATCAAATGGATAGAACGGTCATACGAGCCAGGCGAAATCCTGCCATAATTCGAATTTAAAGTAAAGCGGGCAGACCATTCTTCCTCCTATGTATCAGCAAACTTCAGATCCCACCGCGGCGAATGGCTTTACATGTATCGAGTTAAAGTTTTGAATCTTGTAATGGACACGGGGCCAATAGACTTGGAGTAACGTTTGTACATCAAAGCCTGACCCAGATGTGACAGTAAAGTGACACATGCTTATTTAAATACTCCGGCAGCATTTTTTTAAGATCAGCTTATTTCTTAATTAATCTACTTAATTTTTTAACAAAGACCGTAGCTGATAGTTAATCTCTTACGAATATGGCAAAGCATTTCTTTGTTCATGTAATATGCAAAAAAGTTCTTTTCTAGTAAATTTTAAATGATAGAATCTGATCTAGCATTGAATAAGATTTTCAATTAAGAAAGAGAATTGGCACAGGGGATTGCTTGCAGTCTGTTGGATAGCTACTGGTATATTCTTGTGACCATCTCCTTAACATTCATACCGCCTAGAGCACTCTTTGGCGAGAGAATAAATCAATATATTATCCTGTATAGATTTTATTAAGTTTGTGTTTAGCCTCAGAATGTTATCTCTGGCACCAGATTCACAATAACAATAAAGCAGATCTCCATTAGGTGTGAAATTAATGTAATAGACTAGTCCACACTAAATAGCCTCTGGTACAATTTAACAAGGGTACAACGTCGTTTACATGCGAAGGACAAGCCGCTTTCATTGACCATTAATCCTGGTACTGTCGCAATATTTTGATTTGTGTGATAAAATGTGAGTCCATGGAGGCATCGGCTTGAGGGAATGGGATTTTCTGTTGCTATATATGGCTACAATATCAGTTCCGAAGACAAAGGGAGGGTGGTCATGGGAAGCATCCTGTACCTTGGTGATTTCTGAGATGGAGTGCATCAGGAAGCCGATTTGTTTTGGTGTCCGGTTTTTGTCTTGTAAATGTATCTGGGCATATTGTGTTGCCAGCGTCATTTAGGGTGTTGGGACGCCGACATATGAGTAAAGCGTAAATTCCCAACCCAACAAACAAACTAAAGACAAAGAAACGACTCCCCACTTTGACGTCTTACAATGAACGTCATTTATCACTAAACTCTAAAAGATATATACATTGTTTCAAACAAGTTATATTTTGTAATTTGTCCTTGTCATAGATATAATCAAACAAAATCGGTTGAAATAGCTCCGATAATTAGCAGGACAAACTCATCATAATGACCCCATTTCAACAATTCCACAACCTTTCCTAAAAGGGCAATACAATAAAATAAAGGCCATTGAGATATACATAATTGTCGAAGTAAATCCACCTTGGTGCAAAAAAGTTAATTTAGGAGCAAAAGCTTCTAGTTTGTCAACAAATTAATTACTTGAGATGTTTAGTACTAAAGTACTCCCAATAATTACAATCGTGGCCTTTATGCCTGCTAAATACGCCAATACCTCAACACATCAACGTCAAATGGTGTTTAGAATCTACAAGTGCTCGCCATCGTCGATTCCCTGCAAGTGCTGCCAGTAGCTATTAGAAAGGAAACAGCCCACGTAACATCGTTTATTGGTGGAATAGATGAGATTGTACATGCTAGAGGGTTCTCGACACTTTTAAACAAATGTCACGTCCGTCCACTTAAGCCAAGTTGCTTCGGGTTAACACATGTGACCGGTGATCAAGTAGTCGAGGCTAGTTCTGGCAGAATCTGAGGAAGTCAATAGTCATACTATAGGCCCAGACATGGCTTAATAGCTTAAATGTCTGGCACGGACTGTTATCTGCTGGGGTAGTGGTACATGGATTGCTGGAGATTCGATTCCTCTTGATGAGCTCATCAATCTTGGAAATTTTGCTTACATTCAGAAACAAAAATGGAAGGCAGATTGTCTCAAATTGTACATATTGTCATTTTTAACATGAAATGTCACTCCTTATCAAAACGCAATCAGATGAAGCAAAATGTTTACAAATAGATATCGAACCCCCTGGGGTTTTCATCCCGCCAGAATGTGCATTTACAAATTGTTAATGACAAATGATTGTCTAAAACTGTATTACAATTAAGTTTTTATATTTCATATTGACATACATGCATGTATACTCTTTGTGCAAACTGGTGAATAAATGAAATGAAAAATGAAAACGTAGCGGCCGCAAAGCGAGGACAACTGTTTTACTTCATGTTGGCAAACATTCAAGTAATTCGCAAATGCTTTCGACCCAAAGTTGTAGGTACAATTCATACATTCTGAGGTACTTCTTTGTCTATCTAATCCAGTTTGTTTTTTCTTTTTGCCTTTTGTTTGGCTTTTTTACTGACAGGATTCAATCGTATGCTTGAAACTCGTCGCGCAAAACAAAGAATAAACAAAAAAACAAACAAGCAAAAAATCACAATGTTTCGAAATTAATTGTCAAGCTCGAGATTGTTAGGCTAACGGTTCTTTTTAGTGCTGACCAAATGATTAACAGTTATTATCTGAGAAAATTAGGCGTAAGAAACAAGGCAAAGGTCAAAAAATATACCAAGAAGGTCAAACTTTTGGATTAAGCACTTCGCAATGTAAAACTACTGGAATGTCTCATATGAAGAATCGCTATTCGTATGCACTGCTGACTGTCCCTAAGTTTTATCGAAACACAGTTTTTCTTCAAGTTTTTATGCTGTGACAGTTCAGTTACTAGGAGGGAAAGAACAACAAGTCCAATTGCAGTGCACACCAGATTTATCAGAAATGTTATACTGACTCTGTGATAGGCTTTCCTCTCCGGACATTGCAACTGACAGGTTGACAATCGATCACCAGTAGAGAGAGGGCCGCCTGAAAGATCTGGCGTGTATAGGAGTCAATTTATTTGGTGTACACCGACTGGCACACTCGAACCAATTGGTGGTAGCTTTATTTATACAGACATTATATTTATTGCTGTATAGAAGAAAAATACGCCAGGGGAGTTTTGGAGAAGATGCTTCACAGGATATTGTAGACGTTACTGTCTGATGGTTAAGCATTGGTATCCTGTATGGACGTTGTCTCACAACATTACTGAAAGATTTGAAGCAAAGTTATAACTTTTGCAACGATGAACCGGACTCATCAAAGACAAATCCATCTGGATCAAGTATGTAGAATCGAAGGTTTTGCTCGCAATTCCTGAGGCACATTAAATGATACGTAATGAAATGAAGAGATCAGTTGTCATTTAGAGTGGCAAATGCCCAGCATATTGTTGACGGCAAACATCACACATCAAAGCGATATTCATGAATGATCCAGTTTATGCATAAGGTACCAGTGATCCCTCTATTGATGCTGATTTAACCCAATTCTGGACATATTTGTATAGACACTGTTATTGTCTCCAGGTTGTCAAGGAACGCAGATGTTTTCTATGGAAGATGATATTACTGTGGATATATTTTATTGTAGCTGTGTCAAAGTTTTGACCTTTGTTATTGAACGAAATACGGATGGTTTTAATCAGAACCCACTGCAGTGTTGTCTGAGTTTGACAAGGTAACCAACTGTAGAAAATGCGCCATTGTCAAATAGCTGTGATATATAAGAACATACTGAAAATAAATTCTGTAATCTCTATATGCTTCGGAGGCAAAGAATCAAGGCGATAAATTATCAAAAACTGGCTGTTTCCAACACGGCACCCGTGGTGCATTAATTAGAAGCTGGTGGTTAAATTTGCAAATGGAGGTACATGTACAACTTAATCATTAATCGCCCCTTTCTGCTTTCCCAATGATATCGTTTTTGGAAAGACAGAGAGTAATCAGCACGACAAGCTGAGGCGTCCGGATTCCAATTACTCAGATGACTGTAACCAGGCCTTAGACTTCCCTTGGACTCGTATAGGGAGTTTCTGTCCAGCTGCTTCTATTGGTCTGATTCCCTGTGCTGGCATCGCTTTACCTAGGCGCCCGAAATCCGTGTCATTAGCTAGTGAAAGTCAGAACGAGTTCCTGTTCTGACGCTAATCTATTCTGTTATCTTGACAGTGCACGTCTGATGTCAAGTCAACATTACGGACTTACATACTATAGCTGTCAGTTTTTGGCTCTCTTTGCGTGTACAACTGATAAATTGAACTTGTATTGCGAGAGATTTGCAGTCTTCGCACAAATGCTCATTTTTGCGGATATTTACTAGACGCCACGTCAAAAGCGGTCTCGAGACTACAGGCGGATTACAACTGTGGAATTCTAAGGAAAATTGAAACTTCAGACGCTATAGAATCATGAAGAGGAATTCAACGCACAAGTCGTCCGTTCGCTCAAAACGAACTATGAGCAAGAAAATGGTGGATAAATCAAATGTAAGGTTTCACCTCTGGAACAAAAAAAACTAAGGCTGATTCGCTTCCTGTGTCAGCCTCTGTCATTTCTGAAATGAATTATTCATTTTTTAACCGTTGACCACAATCTTTACATTTTGTCAAATAACAAATGGCGTAAATTGCTTATGCCTTAGTCGATTATCTAGCACGACTTTGCGAAAGCCCAGATATTGAAGTGGAAGTTATTTCCGGTCATATTTCCAATTAACTTCTTTCCTGAATAGTTAGTGCATTTCATATTTGTTGTTTGTTTTAGCCTTCCTAGGTGCATTATCAGATATGTTGATTACAACGCTTATAAAATCGTTGTACTTATATATTAAACTGTCTGCTGTAAGGATAAAGTGCCTTTCGTGTATTGTTTGCTAGTGTTTTTTTTTTAATTAATCAATAGTTTCTCTGGTTTAATAATAGTATCCATTAAACAAAGTGATCACCAAGCTAATTAAGGCTTCTTTTCTTATCTTTCAATACCTATTATAATTGTATTTGCTTTAAGTACTAAGATGAAATAACTTTTCGTAAAATGAAAACCGTAGCTTTAATAGAATGCGTATTCTATTTGTAATTCTCTATTACCATTCTAACCAATATTCATTTCTGTCGTTTTAGCTGTCCGTTCTGGAAGAGGAATTTATTTATGCTGCGGAATTTGGTGATATTCCCACGGCACAAAGGATATTGGAAGATAACAGTAATTTTAGCGTGGATTACAGTGATATCTTAGGACGAACTCCACTGAGGCTTGCTGTTGGAAATGAACATCTGGAGGTAAGAAAAAAAATAGTATAGTCTGGTTTAAATATGCAATGACGTGAACCTGTATTGCTCCATATTTAAACAGCATAATAAAGTAAAGAGTAAATTCATATCTGTATTTACGAAACGTATGCACGGTTTCACATTACACATTAAGTACTATATATACGTTCGATTCAATATATGTTCTCTTTTATTTTGACGATATTGAACGTCTTGATATGCTTACATTTGTATATTCTCTGCTACATTAATAATACATGGCGATTTCAAATTAAAGTAAACAGCTCCGAATCAATAAACTGAAGTGAAGTGTATGCCCACAGTCTGGTTATAAGGTCACGATTACATAAATATGCAAACATTACTTTAAACAAATCCAAACGTCACAGACTCACCCAGTTGTTGTGCAGATGTGGTACTTAAATAGTTAAATGTATGATACAGACAGATTAAGATAAGCATGCGTCTATCAGCGTGGTATTATAACAAATCGCAAGATTATATGTTGTCTAATTTATTTTCATTTCATGTTATGCAGTTGTGTGTCTTACTGATAATCTATTTAATTTGTTTATGCCACTCTGTCTTGAGAACTAAATTGATTTGAATGATACCAACGCCTAATTAAAAATGCATGTTATTTTTATAACATTATACAAGACTGATATATTTCCATCGAAATGTTAAATTTCCTGTATTAACTAGTTTATAAACGCATGTAAATTTTCTACGCTCTCAAGCAAGAAGTATTTCTTCAAAGTTTCATTTGTTTTGGTTTTTACTCACAACTACTCTACCGTTATTATATTTTCTTACTGATTTCATTTTCCCCGTTGTTTCTGGTATTCCCAAAGGTTTTCTATTGCTACTTTCTGATAATAGTTCTGTGTACGTCAGTATGTTTTCTTTCCACGCGAACCGTCTGGGTGGCCTCTGTCATGCTAGGCGCTGAAGTAAAACCCAGTTCATAAATATACGATGAAAAACGTCTGGAAGTCTTTTGTTAATTGATAGCGAGTCTGCATGACTTTTTCGTGTTACCCTCACACTAGCTGTAATCAAACATCGGCATCACAGTAGAGATATGTTTATACGTGTGAACTTGAAATTATCTCTCTCTGGCCTCATGGCTAATATGAATAAATCCATTTCCTGGATGTTTATGAGCTTTTAATGGTTACAGCATTCGTGGAAATTGCATAGATATATTTATGACTTACATCTGTAGGCTTATCGATCCGTCACTTGAGCAATGCAGATAGATGTAGTCTTATACGCTAGAATTGTACTCTATACTGAATACCCTTTATAAGTTAGTTGTGTATAGCGTGACACTTTCCCTCCTTTCCAAGGTTTGTCTCCCAGTTCCTTTCGCGCTGACCATTTGAAAGACGCAATTCTCGAGCAAACGTGAAATTGCTTATGTTTCCCTTCCCTTTGTCATATATAAGTCTACTAGACTTTTGCAATTTCTCACACCGGAGGAACATTATCATTGCAACAGCAAAATTACTAAAGTGACACGGTATTTAACACAAATTTAGCAATTGCAATTTGACAATCTGTATTAGAGTGTTGCCTATAGTGTCTGATTTATTTAAATCGTGAAGTTTAACATATGAAACTAGGGAGGAAGAATTGGACGTAATTTGTCTTGAGATGAGATGGTTTAACATGTATTCACGAAGCCCCCTTTTGAAGCCAAATTCTGCACTAAATATAGACGTTATCTAGAAATTCAAGCTGCTATTACAAACATGCTGTGGTGATTGATGCACACTCAAATGCATTAGCAATTGATACTTAACATCGAAATAATTTGCTGTTCTCTGCGGTCGATATCTGTCAAATATGAGAAAGTTTTATTCGATGAAACATCTTATTTATTTTGCTGTGTTATTGACTATAACGATGGTACACCAGTAGTTAATAATATAGGAATTAGTTTATCGAACAAGTTTTCTAATCCATCCTAAATGATAACTGAGTCAGTATTTAAGCCGATCCTAAATAATACTTAAACGACTGATAAGTAAACGACTAAGTATTTAAACTTTCCTAAATGATATCTAAACAACTGATGAGTATAACAAGTAAAAAGTGTTAAATCTGTCTTACTTGTTATACTCATCAGTTGTTAATATAAGTAAATATTTGAATCTATCCGAAATGATATCTAAACAACTGATGAGTATAACCAGTAAGTAAGTATGTAATCTATTCTAAATGATGCTTAAATATAACTAATGAGTATAACGTCTAAGTATTTAAATCTATCCTACATGATATCTAAATAACTGATGATTATAACAAGTAAGTATGTTAATTTATATTAAATGATTCTTAAAAAACTGATAAGTATCTGGAGCAAGTATTTAAATCCACCCTTAATAATGCCTACAAAATTATAAGTATATAGCAAGTAAGTATTTAAATCTATTCTAAACGATACTTAAACAACTGATAAGTATAACGAGTAGGTATAATCATTATCCTCAATGACACTCAGACAACTATTATGAGTAACAAGTCGGTTGATGAAACACGTGTCGTTGTTTTATGGTGTTGTGAATGCTATAGAACGTCCATAGGTTTCAGAACAAGATTGAATCTGTTGGTGAATTCAAAGTAGGTGTAATAAAAAAAACATTTAACCTCGAGCCAAAATATTGCACGAATGACCAGCCACAGAATCAAATGGTCAGCTAGAATCGCGCATTCAATTTGTCAGTGTGGTCTACTTGCTCTGTCCTCAGCAACTTGCTAGACTCAGAGAAGGTCAGAATCAATCAGGGACCCATCCCATAAGAAGCCTTGATAGCAATCATCGACGGCCATTTATCATCGTACCGTGACTTTTCCCGGACAAAACAAAAGCGAATGAAACAAGAAATAAAGCAAGAAGCAAGCATGGGAAAATGTCAACGACAGCCATTAAAAAAATTGTAATTATTTTGGTTCAGTACTAGGTGTATTAATTGAAAACAGCCAACCTGATGTATGATTTAAAAAATCGAATTCAGAAATGCTTGTAAAAAATGGCACTGATGTTTAAACTTTTGCATTTTAAATGTAACTTGGTGTAGCAGAGAACACAACCACCACACAAATGTGTGTGGCAATGCTAAGAGAAATTGTAAACTAGATCTTTCGACGTCTTCAGATATTTGGCGAACATTGACCAAAATCTGATCGCTTCCCACACAAGGCCGTCCGCTCTGCAATCGTGTTGGTGGTGACAGATGTGTGCCTCAGTGTTTTGGTCTCGGACTGACATCTTTTATGAATACAATTTAACCCAGAAATTACGTTTCTAATTAAGGTCTTCCGGTCGATTCGCAATATCAGACAAATTTGGCGTTGGTGTAACTTGGTGTAGCAGAGAACACAACCACCACGCAAATGTGTGTGGCAATGCTAAGAGAAATTGTAAACTTGATCTTTCGACGTCTTCAGATATTTGGCGAACATTGACCAAAATCTGATCGCTTCCCACACAAGGCCGTCCGCTCTGCAATCGTGTTGGTGGTGACAGATGTGTGCCTCAGTGTTTTGGTCTCGGACTGACATCTTTTATGAATACAATTTAACCCAGAAATTACGTTTCTAATTAAGGTCTTCCGGTCGATTCGCAATATCAGACAAATTTGGCGTTTAAGGGGAGAGCATACATGGCTTTACACGACAAAACAATTCAGTTTGTTTACAGAGCTTTGGGCAGTTTTTATTCATATTGGTAATCTTGTACGCTTATTTTGTTTCAAGTAAATAGCGTAGTCTGTTTTAGACAAAACATATGTAATGGAAACTATCAACAAAAACAAATCTTATATACACATATTATTTGCCAAATTGTTATCGACATATAACACCACGATAGTTACTTACACCCATGACCACGCTGTAGTACTGTTTTTTTTATATTTATAGTAACTCAAAAGTCACTTTCAACATTTCGATAACACTCTTTTTATATATATTTTTGTGCGTTCAGTGCGTTCGTAATAGGGCCTGAAAAATCACGTCACGTGATGCATGAGATTTCACGAGATTCATTCCAGTTCCGGGTACATGCTACTTTTGTTTTAGTTATAACATCACACGGGAAGTTTAAAGAGATGACAATTGTTCTGCCTGGTCCTCTTACTGCACCAAAGCAAAATAAAATACCGTTCTGAAAGACCGCTATTTCAAACATACGGCAGAGTAAGTCCAATAGAAACGAAAGAGACTTAGATACTCTATTAGAAAGTGTATTGACAATTGTCATCCAAGAGTATGAAAGAAACGTATCGGGCTATATTCTTCAGGTCACGCCTTATACGATTTCACTGGACATAAATCCTAGTATATTTGTCTTGAAATTCTGTTAAATGAATAGAGTTAAATGCCGAAGACTAACTGAAATGTTTGATTAAAGGGATTGTTATCGAATTGCGTTCAACATGTTTACCAAATGTGTAGTCGTTGCACGTTTAAAGACTGGTTTAAACAAATTCTATAGCTCCGACATTTAAGAACAAAAACGTGCCTTGGGGAAGAAATGTGACTGTGTGCTTTGCACGCTTCCTTGTGAAAGGAATTAATTGACGATGCATGGAATCCATAATCAAAGCTAACTAAGAAACAAATACCCACACGGACCCGTAATTTACCGTCGGCTGGAAAAATATTTGGTCTTAATTACTCGATGTTTTCCTTCGCTCCAGATCAAAGAATTGTATAAAAAAAAACGATTTTCTAAAATCTGCACGATCTTGTGCGTCCTTGAATATTATTTCCTTTTATTTTCTTATCATTGTCTAAGTACGCCTGGAAAATGCAGATTCATTAGCCCTTTTGCACAGATATCTCCTAGCTGTTTAGATTCATCAATGTGATTCCTTAACATATAAAGCCGAAAAATATGATCAAGAAACTGTGTTATTACATTTCGAAAAACTAAACTATACAAAAATAAACAGGTATCTAAAATTTGATTTTGTAAAAAGTTTTGTTTAGATTATAGAAAATCCAATTATGTAAAAATTCGCTCTGAACGTTGTTGCATTTTGATGTACAAAGTAAAAAGCTGGTTTGAATATAACATTTAATATGTACATAATCTGAAAAAACGTGAGATGATCCTTAAACAGATATGTTCAAGTGAACAATTTCGGATTCCTTGAGCATCTCAATAATTGTAACTCACATCACGTGCATTGACAGTACAAATATCACTCGAATATTTTCTTTTTCAAATATTGGCTTTTGGGAAATTTTGCCTGTCAAATGAAATCAAAGCTCTTCCCTTTAAGTCCCCGTTTGTCACCTTCTTAGTTACAGTTTTATACAAAATGACAAACCAGTGACGGTAAACTGTTTTCAATCTGCTTTTTACCGACGCGGTGGTATTCCTTCTCCATGTGGCACAAGTTTTCCATTACGCCAAGCTATTAGTAGATTTGGACAACACTTTGAGAAGTTGTGAATCTCATTCATTCTAAACGCGGAAGGCATTGTAACCTCTTCAAAGTGGATACTGCAGAATGTTTTTAAATATATCGGTCGATATGTATTTCTTGGCACATCTTGACAAAATTTAAGTTTGCCGTCTTACCCAGTTGTCAACTTCTTGAACAACTGCCTTCAATTTGTAACTGGTGAAGCGACATTCTGCCGCCCGGAATTCGATGCATTTCACCACATGCAAACGCGATCCCCAGCATGAAACTCATTTCCTGTATCTGCACTTGGGATATACATATTTAATCCTCATGTATCGCCCTGGTTTGTGTTTTCGTCTGTGAATGATCGCATGTATGTTAGCATGACAAACTTGTGATGTGGCAGATACATGTATGCCTTCTTGGTTTGCTTGTGCAAGGCGATTTAAGAGTTTTTGATTTTTCGATTTTCATTTTTTCAAACTAAAATTGTGGGATTTGCAAAGCTTTGATGAATGTTACTTTTGGCATGTTGTTCTGACTGGGCCGCATTGCAGTATTTATATTCTTTCTAGAAATTACGTTTCTCTGGAGCGTTCATATAGTCATAAATCAGACAAGAACACATTTTATATTGTCAGTAAAATTCCAATAAACCCACCCAGTTTCTTTTGGCTTCCTGACCAGAATACAACATCAACTGACGAGGAACCAATGCCATCAGGATGTCCACGTCCACGGCGACCGAGCAAGGTTGGCTTGTAACCATTCTGATCTACATAAAATTCAGATCTTCCTTATCTCTGATCTTCTTCCAGTGGCTACAATAAAACCGTGCCGGGAGATTTGTGACCCCTATACTTAGCACTAGTCTCCCGGGCACCACGGTCCTAATTACTTCTCACTGGTGCTCTTTTAAAGCCCTGATTAGGATCAAGCCTACAAAATTAACCCCAATTCTTCGTCTCTTGGGTTAATCGTTGCACGCTAATTCTGCCTGTCTGGAAATCTCTCTGGAATAAAGGCAAATTATGTTTCTCTTTGTGGGATCAGTATTCCATACCTGCCTTACACTATTACATTCTCGATATCCAGCATGGTCTTCCGGCTAACTTAATTTCCATCTGCTATGGGATTACCATTTTGTAGTTTTTGGTATATTACGTATTGATTAGCGAATCATATTTACATTTGTACATTGCAGCATGGACCTTTAACACTATTTTGTATCCGTCCGTCACTTTATCATCCATGCGTTTCCAAATCGTGATTAATCACCCCAGAAAATGGATAATTGCGTGCAAGTTTAACTTAACCTGATATTCCAAAATGACTGACCCAAACATCTTGATTGACAGCAAAATTTTTCTTTCGGGAGACTTAAAACAACAAAATTCAGATCCTAGTTAATAACTTTCTAACGATTTTGCCAGACACAAAATAATCAAAAATACATAGTACAAAATCAAAATTTTAGGAATGTTTCATTAAAAAGTGGAATGGAAACTAATACGTTTTCTCATATGTCTGACAGGCACTACAAGCTAAATACAAGTTGATGTGATTAAATTCTTTGAAGTTGATTGCATATTTGTAATAAACTAATGAATTTGATCGATCGTGAACACAAAATGATGTTATTTTATTTTATCTTTCAAAATTTACATAGAACTGTTTCCACAACTTCAACCTAGATTCCAGACCTCAGAAGCAATTTCTATCTTATTTCCCTATTACGTCTGATATCTTTGCATCCAAAACGATCTTTTATCTTTCGTAAAGAATAAGTCGTCATGGTGTGCTCACAAGCATCTTTGCTGATATTTCGGATCATTATTCCTGTACTTAACAAGCAAAAATATGGACAATCCATTTAATATTTTCGCTTTCTGTGACGTTCGTCGGTTATTGTTATCTCAATGCCAGGTGAATTATTTTCACTGCCTTTTTCCAAAACTTTTTCTGCTATTTTTTCCAGAAATTCTACGAAATTCTCAAGGCTAACTTTACTCCTTTTTTCTTACCTTATAGCGCCTATTACATAAATCAGAACTCTATTGACTTTCAGAATTGATCGGGGGGGGGGGGG
>JAVFBZ010209003.1:14390-32045 GCA_032466195.1 Katharina tunicata
TTGATCTACGACGGGACAGTCCCCCCCCCCCCTACATTTGTAAGACGATGGGGCTTTTTTTATCATTTTAACTTCCAATTTATGCACGCCTGTAACTTCAAGCAATTCCTGATCTAGCTGTTCAGTCAATAAATATCGTGACAGTTGTTTTTATTTGTATTTCTCGGACTGTCTATATTCTGCTATGCTATTTGGAGCCAGAGAGCATATTGACTCTTCATACATCTGAAACATCAAAACTGTTTTTGTTCAATTTTGTCTGGGAATACTGCGCCTTTGGATTACAAACAGTTTTAGAACCTCTTCACTGAATTTTTGTTTATCAGCATGTCATACATCGGATTACCGCTCTGTCTCGGTTCAATGTTTCTTGTACCACAGCGACATTTTAGATTCAGTGTCAAATCAGGAAGATAAATTCTCTTAGAATAACATAGAACGCGAGTGTCACCTTTAGTATTCCTTGCTTTCTGTATCTCTTTCACCCTCGCCCTATGCAACACATTCAAGTCCCATCTTTGCCTCTCGGATAAGCTTCGTTTTCTCCCAGTTAGGCTATTTGGCTTCCGTACCCTAGCTCTCTTCATTTGATTCCTTTACCGTGGATCAATATTGCAAACCTATCATTGATTTAAATAGATGAGCATGGCTACCATATATACAATTGTAATTGTGCTTATTGTATGGATGAGTCGTTTTCACTATATACAATTTAGTAAGTAAATCGTACGAGAAATGTTCCAAAAATGGTTAGTTACAACGAATTATCGTTATATACCATCAGATAACAAATCATACATATTTGGGCTAAATGTGCTTTCTCATACCCGTGTTCAAGTTTAAAGACAAATATATAAGATTTAAGCGTCGAGATATATAAAAACATGTTCCATACAATATTATATTGATATTTCGGTTTATTTGGTTTAAGCTCAGTCGAAAGCTTAGTCTATGTTAAACGCACATAACACGATTAGAAAAGCCAATAGCGTTATCCTACATGTAGCTACTCTTTTCTTTTTCGGTGGTTCTACCACTTAACTGGCACTGCAATTTGAAATAGTCATGCATGTGTTTAACTTAATTCAAGTCCCGTTGGACAACATTGAATGTTCAACATTTGCCATCATAAAGAAAATATAATTTTTCATTCCAAGAACAATTTGGAAATTTAGTAGATCCTAATTGGGTATAAAAGGGTTGCATTTCCAGTAACAATATGACTCAATGTAAATGATTTTAGGTTTCACAACAACGAACCGTTGATGATAATGCGTCAATTTGCATGTGTAGCTCTTGAAATTCGTGACAAAACGGTGAACCATTCTTACATTGTTGATTAGCCAAAGTGGTCTTATAGAAAATTATTATTTTATGTTATGATACGATAGGCATATATCAGACAGCATATACACCGAGCTAAAATATGTTTTCCTATTGCAGGTCGTGGAACTGTTGCTGGACCGATGTAATATTTCCAGTATTCATGAAGCACTCTTACAGGCTATCAGCGCGGGTCACGAACAGATTGCAGAAACAATTCTCAAACACCCAAAATACAGGGATGCTAAAAAAGAAAATAAAAGGATTGGAGAAACGGATTACTTTTTTAACATGACCAGTGAGGATTCGCCTTTTTCTTCAGATATTACTCCTTTAATACTGGCAGCAGAGAGGAATCAGTTTGAAATTGTGCAGCTTTTGTTGTTACGTGGAGAAACAATACAGAAGCCACATCACTATTACTGTTCTTGTCAAGAATGTAGTAACAAATTGCAATTTGATCAGTTGCGTCTGGCTAAGACACGATTGAATGCATATAAAGGCCTAGCCAGTGGAGCCTATATCTCTCTATCTAGCAAGGATCCTGTGCTTACCGCATTTGAGCTAGCGAGAGAACTGAGACGTGTGGCTCGGGTTGAAAAGTACTTCAAGGTACGTAATCCTATTTCTACAAACGAACAAACCCCATTATCTTAAAAGGCTACACATTTCTCTTACGCAGGAAATTAGGATTTTTTAGCACCGTTACACCGGCAGCGTCTCTTTAAGTTTCAAACAGTCTGAGCTGGCAGATAAACCCATAAATATATCACGCCAAACTTTGATTATTCTTTAATCAATAACTTCTCCAGGCAACTACTCAGTCACTCTTTACTTAGGACTATACCTAGTATGTAAACTGCTGTGATTGATTGATTGAAGTAAAAGCCGTACTTCAGGTTATTTCACATATTTGACGGCTTAAGCGACGCCGGCAACATAGAAGACGCCACAAAACATTGGCGTCCTGATGTCCCTTAGCTAAGGGAGCGTCAGAGCCAGGAGGCTTATATCTAACCGCCCGATAATCTGTTTTGTTAAATGGGCATATACTATTAAACTTGGTCTGGCGCAGACCTGTTTAAATGGCTTTAACAAAATAATTCCATGTAAGTCCATTTGGTGTATATTATAGATGTATATTTACAGATTCATATTTTATAATCTATCATGCCGTGTTACAAAATAAATCTACCGTTTTACCTTTGAACCAACCTACAAATGACGCATCTTTAATAGCAAATATATATGATGAATATTTCACTACTATAAGCTCCATCGTTGACTCTAGTATTCCATCTTCCAAAAAACATTCACTGAGTTCCTCGGTCCTTGCAAGCACTCTTAATTTTAACAGTATAACTCCTGTAGATGTTAATTCGGTTATATGTTCTCTAAAATCTTCTACCAACTAGACTATATTTGCATGCTGATATTAAAACAACATCTCATCCCTTATCGCATATTATTAATCTTTCCTTTTCTTCTGGAGTTGTTACGGATTCCTTAAAGGTAGCTAAAATTGTACCTATTTATAAATCTTTTCAGACCGATTTCATTGAAAATTGTTGCCCCATATCTGTCCTACTCATCTTCGCTAACCAAGAGTTTTATTCCGAGCTATACTCTACATTACAACCTTTGGCAGACCGACCATATGTAAATAGAATATTAAGTGGCGCCATCTGCTGAATGAAGGGATCATGGTTCGAGTTAAATGCCAATGTACAAATTACATTCAGCAAGCCAGATTGGGCTTACAACTTTCAAAAAATCAATATGGCATCACCCAAACTACTCGATTCGATAAAATCCCTTAAAATTTGCAATGTATTGGAAAGTCGACAGTAAACAAACACAGGTCCCTAACGATCCGAAAACATTTACCATATCGCCTTTTTGACAAAATCACAAGATTCTTAAAAATAGCCTCCTTTGCGACTTTTCGTTGAGTATTCTCATACTGTTTTAATCTGATTTTGGTGTCTACAAGTTATTGCCAATCAATTGCGTGACTTTATTTTCTGGCTTTATACACTCGATCTGCCAATGGTTGTAACGTTGAGTGTCGAGTACCTCGGAATAAAACTCCTGCTTAGCGAGAATCTGTCCTACCATGCTTTAACAGAATACTTGAAAAATTAGCATCTAACATGCTGCTTACCTTTCTTGAAAGAAATTACATCATAGCCTCCAAGTAATTCGTTTTCCGCCAATAACACTCAACCTTCCATGCAGCATGCTCAATGTATGATCATCTTGTACAAGCAAAAGAATCAACACTGTTACCGTTCTCGATCTCTCAAAGGCCATTGATACTGTAAATCATACTATACTTCTTCATAAACTTAATCATTTGAGTACAAGAAAATATGAAAAGACTGGTTCCGAAGTTATTTAACCAACAGGAAAGAACATGTATCGTTTAATAATATATTATCGGCATCAGAGTTGATGACTTGAGGTGTGTCTCAGTGATCAATTCCTGGACCAACACTTTTCCTCTTATATATTACCGATATATCCAAATCTACTCCATGACCTCATTTTGTTTACTGACGATATCAGCATTATTAATTCTTCTGAATCACCAGACCAAGCTATTATTGCTACAATATTAGAATTAGCAAAATTATCTCTTAATATAAACAAAACCACGTACATGCTTACAGAGCCTAGTGCAAATTAAAAAGTAAATAACTTAAAAAGATAAATATTTCTGAAATTGAAATAGAACAGCAATAGATCATTTAAATTTGTAGGCATGGCATTTAATGATAGATTGACGTGGACAAAGCATAAAGGTTATATTTCCAAAACAGTTTCTAGAAATATTGGTATATTAATTATGTTCGAATGCTTAAATAAACATACCCTTCCTCAATTCACCCGTTTTTATCATATGGAAACAATCAGTGGGTCAATACATCTCCAACGCACACCAAACCACTTACTAACCCACAGACTCGAGACGTAAGGCTCATTACATTTTCTCACCGCCTCGAACACACCACACCTTAGTTGTGTCTTTAAATTTCCTTCTGTTCTTTGGCATAAATAAATATTAAACTCTTCTGTCTATTAACAAATTCGTTTACGACCCAACCATCATTCCCAATAGCATTTAATCTTATATATCAAGACAAGCCAAAATCCACCAACATAACACTAGTCAAATTTACAATCTGCATTGACCCATTTATAAGAGTTACCTTTCATTTTATTCTTTTAAAACATAAGGTCATCAGAATTGGAACAAATAACCCATGCCTCTAAATCAAATATTACCTTTCTCTCGATTTAAATGTTAACTTAAATCTTATTTTATTGAAGAAATGTCATGTATGTAGGTTGTAACTAACAGAGAGAGAAGAAGAAAAAAAGATAAAACAGACAAGAGTTTTATTGTTTTCACCTGCAGAATTTATTTGTGCGTATTTAAATTTGCGTCTTTTTGTTGTTTATTTATTAATGGGATAGATCTAGCCTCTTTATTCCCGTCAATAGGAATGTATGGTCATTTGTTTGTGTATATATGAATATGTTTGTGTATGTAGTGTGATTACTCTTGACAAAATATACATATTTTCTTTCTCTACATTTATAAAGAAAAATATACAGTTTTATGTGCAGGCAATAACAAGGTTCTTATTCTACATTTCTAAAAAAAATATGTGTGTATGTTAATATACGTTCACACTTTTTTGAAATATGTAATTTACAATCTAGTGGTGGTAAAAACAAAACCACAAATCATGCTAGGGTTTTCTGGCAGGCGCTTGGAGATGGCATCCCCAGAGATTCTATTGCGACTTGTAGTGCAAAAGTAAACTAACGTACTTTGTTCAGAACACTTTGTCGACTTGTTGGAATTAATACAATGTTACGAATAAGTGACGGTAAATCTAGTTTTTTTTTTTCTGTCTCATTCTGGGACATTCCTGTTTTATTTAGAGATCAATGCATTTTGTGATTTCAGTGTTTTTGTTGCTGTAGTTAATTCGCTAAATCAATACAGGTAATTGATAACGGTAATGAAATGATTCGATTGGCTTCCTGGACTGATGGGACAGCGATTCAAATGTATAAGTGAAGTAAATACCCAATTATAGAGAGAAAAAATGAGATTAGCGATTAAAACACGTCTCAATGGGTCTCTAATGACAGCGTTAAAATGTTAGCTTTTAACACCATGTTTCCATTTATTCTGGGGCTTTTAAAAGTCCAGATGTTTTGATAACCTTGAGTTACAAAAATATGACGACTGAGATGGATTTTCAACTTCTGGATATATTGGTAAGCGACGTTTCGATCTAGATGCTAAGACCGTTTTCAAGCAATGAAATCTTTTTATCTAGCAAAACAAACTCTAGCAAATGAAATATTTTTTATCAAGCAATGAAATCTTTTTTTTCTTCTTTGATGAAAATCCATCTCAGCCGTCATGTTTTTGTAATGAACCCAGCTTCTAAATGCCACTCAAACAAGAACATTGGGTTAGTAATGACAATAAGGATATACTATCAAAGATGGGTAATACTACTGAGAAGAGTGTGTAACAGGTTTGATAGGGTTAACAGAGGATGCCAGCTTAACATTTTAACTGAATTAGTATACTGATACGAAAAACAGAATTGGAAATAACGACAGAGGTACATTGTATATTACCTCACAATTAGCATCTTCCGATACATTTACCATCTGTTATTACTTAGAATCCATTTTGATACATAAACTTACTTACATCATTATACATTCCTGTTAAGAAGATATTTTAAACACTGCTTTAAGGATAAATATAACAATTTTTAATTCATTCAAGGCTTATCACCCTGCTGTGGTCTAATGAAGTTCCTTCTTCATCTGTTAAAAAGCATGAAAAGAAGACGTCCATTAAGATTTAAGAGTTTGATAGCTTTCTGGTCTAAGATGCAAGCTTTTTATGTTGATTAGCTAATTTGAACTTTGCTCTTTGCAGAATGATTATTTGGCGCTAGCAGACCAACTCAGCGATTATGTCGTGAGATTGCTTGACAAAGTTCGAGGCCACGATGAACTGGAGATTTTACTGGATAAAACAGGGAAATCAAGTGATACGAATTCTTACGAGAGATTAGCCAGACTGAAGCTGGCAATCCACTACAATGAAAAAAAGGTTGGTAGCTACTTAGTGTAGCCATGTGCGTAATGACGGAGTAATGCACCTTGTGGTACTATTTTGAAACATTTGTCCGGATTAAAGCCACCTTTATTGCAAGCTCTATGCCATTACACGCTGGAGTGTTACTTAAGATTTATTCTACTGAAGTGGTGTACTGTATCGATTGAACAATAAGAGAAAGCCACTTTACTTGGAGGTAGTGTTAATATTGAAACGTTTGCTTGGTTGAGTGTCACACTGCTGACACCAACTAAATGTATAGCCCGTTAGACGACATCTGCCTTACTTTGACTTCTGCAAAATCAGCCATATAGTTTATGTATTTGACTAGACGCCCCAGCGGACTGTTTGTCTCTTTCATTCGATCAGTGAAAGACGAATGCTATGTTCAGACTCTAGATGCTTAAAACGCAAAGCAGACCCTCTTAGGCTCTGCCTTTATGTGCTTCTTTACTTTATAAATGGGGCTAATCTGTGAAAAACTACTCGGGCATCTGATGTTTAGACATAGATCACATACTTGAGTAATTAAAACGTTTGTCTCCAAAAACCAAAACCCATCATGCTCGTTAAATACACAACTAACAGCCAGTTTACAGGAATACACCAAATTCGAACGATAAATTCGAAACTAGAACAACGAAAAACTCCATAACAAGTAAATCCTTCCGAAATGCTGCGCCATACTCGACTACAAAAGAAGTACAGTAATAAGCGGCTTACCGCAGGTGGGCCAGTTCGTTGATCTTAACCCAGGGTCCCACACACTAGTTGGATATCGCTTTGTTTGTAGATTTACATATCACCCTGAACCCCAAATAATCTGAAATGATAATTTCTTTAAGGTATTATTTGGTATTACCCAATTTGTTTCTTATCAATGAGCGCCTAGCAGGCCGTCAGTTATATAATGTGCTTGTCTAAGATGCAATGTCATTAGAGGGTATGATGGAAATCGTTCTATTGATTATTCCACTTTGTGGCAATGCCGTATTAAAACCCCGGAGATGTGACTTGACTTGGCGAGTCCTGAGAAAAAGGTTAGTTTGGCAGTACTTGGCTTTGGTACTTAGGTTGCTTCTGTAAGCTTTGATATGACTCGTTATGATACGCGATTTCAATGCGTTGATAGGGGCGAGTATAAGAAAATCGACCTATTCCTCAAGAATTGGCGTCATTTGGAAGGACTTGGCTCTATATGTATTGCCCCTTCCAAGACTTGTCGATGACTTGCCAGTTAGCCGACATCGCCAGACGAAGCCTAGCATTACTCATATATAAGTCGTAAACGTCGTCAGTGTCTATAAATACACATCGATAAGCAAAGAAATTCACAACAACTGCAATTAACTTAAGTCACCAACGTTTAAGTTTTGCTCAAAACAACAGCCCTAGAATAACCACTTCATCACATCTTAAATAACGAACACTCTTTGCCCAAGGATGAAAATCATGTTTATCCGCGTTTATTTAAAATTTATTTCAATTCATTTGAAAAACAATGATTAGCATAAATTAATGGAATCAATATTGTTTCATAACTAATTGGCATACAATATATGTATTGAAAAATATATGAAAGCTACTTTACCGCAGAATTTCGGCCAAAAATGTACTGAAACGAATTAAACCGGGTTCTGGGTACCGCATTATAGATTTACAAACTTTATTATTTTTTTAATACGGTATATCGCACATTCTCGATGTTGATATTTTCTGAAAGCTTATACTTTGGGCCGAACTAGAAAAAAACAGAATACCCGGTTTATTTCGTTTCAGTCCATTTTTGGCCTAAATTCTTCTGTTTTAGTACCTTTAAGTAAAATAGCGTTGGAAGCATGTCTATATCAGACGAATTCGATGCTTCCCTTTCGAGGGTAAATTCTGACCAGCTCCTACACAATCCATTGGTTGTTTGAATATATAACCAGCTTGGGTTTGTTGTAGGATTTGATAATACTGATTTCTGTTCATTCAATTGAATTAATAGGAAAATGTTGACTGATTATACGATTTTCTCCTAACGTTTGCACGGCATTTGAACTGTGGCAATAGGCTCCAACTTGCTTCCTCTGATGTATCGGAACTAACGCAATTTCACACACGGAATAAATTGGGAAAAATTGCAACCATAGCCGAGTTATTAAATGGCACGTGTAACATATTAACAGATAACAGGCAATTGTACATATATGTTTCAGACAAAATCTACTGAAAGTATCTTTACTGTAAAAGTCATATTAATGAAAAATGTTTCCAATGAAATGATGACGAATTGTGCCACATAGTTTGAAATGCTGATACACTTAAGTCATTTAAGTAACTTTTATCGGTATTATCGTATCATAAATTTTGTCATACACCAACCTTTGTACGCATTCATGTGTAGATAAAGTAGTACACCCATATAGTAGATATAAAATTTAACTCACGGTGTATTTGTTTTAGACAAACTCAAAGAGTAAGAAAATCAGAATAAGTTGAACCTGAGTAGAAAGACTGTTCACAGCAGTTTGGAAAAATGGTATTCTGTACTACTTTCAGAACTAATTGGTCCTTTATATGTATGGTGGACTTTTCATGCCATATGATGTGTGTCTATTAATTGACTACTATTCAATACATATTCATAGTAAACTTGTTTCCCGATAAATGCTATTTTTGCGGTGATAATCGTGAATATTTGTTGAATAAATGTTAATTTTACAGTGGTGTTAAGGCCACCATAAAAAAACATAACCAAAATGGCTGTCAAAAGATTATTCATACAATGAATCCACACGCCCAGAGTACCGTTTTTGAAATCTTCTGTCTTCAGTCTTACTACACAGGATCACTTTGTTTTGGGTGTATCGTCACCTTTAAATCACTGATCCAAAGAGGATATAGATTATTTAACGTTTAAATATGACCGGGCATACGCAGATTATTCGTTTTCATTTATTCCAAATCTTTGACCAGGGTGGGTGTCGGGAGCTTTCTGGTACATGGTGCTCTCTAATTAAGCATTTGCTTTCACCAAGATGTAATTTACAATTATCTTTAACTGTAATTCTTGGACGCGGTTGGTTGGCGGGAGTTTCCTGTTGACCTGGTGCTCTACGAGCGAAATGTAGTAGGAAGTCGCTTTGTCTTGGGAGTCGTCAGCCATGTTTTTGAGCCATGTCTGTGTCCGTGGCGCCTTTGTCTCGTCCAATTGTCCATTGGGCTGGCACGCCGTCATTTGAGTGAAATGACCGTATGTACTGGATAAAGCCCAAATGAAAAAAACAACAACAATTATTTGGCTTAAATGGACGTAACTCGTATGTCTTTGGCAGGCTTTTAATTTGTTTTATGAACTGGACTGAAAAAAAGACGTGCGCGCGTCATTTCAACGAAAGAAAATCGACCCCAAGTTTCTAAATATGTTATCTGTTGCCAATGCTCTTATTTCGTGTGCACTGCTTTCTGGATTATTTTGTAACTGTGTTCAATATGCCTGCACAGATTATTTACCAAATGATGTTATGAGCTTTAAAAACTGAAGCACCAGACTGTTTAACACATTGTCCCATTTTATTACAGTAATACTAACGTCACATGTATGGCACACTACAACCTTTTAATTTCATCATAAGTAGATATTCAAAGCTGTGTAACCCATGTTTTGTTAAAGAATGATCAGAATTAGTAGGTCAATTTTTCACATTAGTGGTTAAAACTTGCCATTTTGGAAACAATACCCGAGATTAATTAGCCAATTAACCGAGAAACCATCTATCAGTTTGTGCGAAAACAATAAACTGTTATTATAAATCAATAAATCAATCGAATAATCAATCAATCGAATTCAAACTATAAGAGACGATAAAAGCTTCAGCTATTTAATTAAAAGACCAAAAAATATCCAATACGTTTTATTTACAGATCTTTTGTTTTGCAAATCTACATCACGTCATTATCGATAAACGGATTGGATTAGAGGTGGTGGCGGAAAACACAACTGACAAAAGAGATCGGAAATTGTGCAAACAGGTTTAGGGCACGAAAACCTATATTGACAGAATTGTGGCTATGCTGTTCCAGACAGATGCCCGCTGGAGATCAGTTGTTCGATACCGGGAATTCCTCACGCTTGTCCTTATCAATGAGCATCTTCCTCATACAGGTTTCTTCTTGAGAATTCCGTAGCCCAGTTCTTGCCTTCAAGAAAGCAGGAATCGATTTATGCTGTGAATCTCTGACGAGAACAGCCTGAATAGAGCTGTACTGGGTTTGAATTAGGTGGACACGATAGTTGAATTATTTCAATGACTTTCTAGGCGGACATCTTCTCCAACTGCTTCTCTTAACCTAATTAACTCAAATAGAACAGTAAAGCTCAGTCTAGATCAGCACCTGTTTGTACTCGTTAGCCCGATTGTTTTCTTAATGACATCACTGATTAACACAAGCTGGGGTATGATGAGCTATCCTATATTTTGTTGACGGACAATTTTGTTGGATAAAATGATTCAGATACTAACCCTTCATTTCTAAAGACTGTTTGACGTCGAACAGCTAACTGAAGGCATAATTCTAATTGACTCAATCCATTTGACCTTATTCATTTTAATAAGGTGTATTATATTAACATGTTTTGTTGCCAAATGTGGAAAGACGGCAATGATGGCTGCCAGATCTCTGATGTGCGCGCTTAATGAATCCTGTTTCTTCAAACGTATCAATACTAGAATCATCATGAAATATATGTCCTTTCACTGGTTGACTTTGCTTTCTCACTATCATTTATCACTGAAAACACGTATGCCGTCGACTGGTCCTAGCTTTATTCGTATCCTCTTGTGGTGTCAGTGCTAATAGCTGAACATAATTTTCTGGTACTAATCAAAGTGCTATATATTCCTTTATTTTGTAAAAAATATTTGACAATCTGTTTTTTTTTTTTTTTTTGCAGTTCGTAGCTCATCCAAGTTGTCAGCAGAAACTGGTCAGCATATGGTATTCAGATTTGCGTGTGTTGGAAAGATCTAACTGGTTTTTCAGAGCGTTCATCGTGTTTCTATTAGGGATCGTATACCCCGTGATGGCTGTGTTATACTGGATTGCTCCCAGGACAAAGGTAACTCGAGATGGTCCGTCAAGAAAGTCATTATCTCTACTACCAAACAAATGATTTTCAAAATTAACAATAAATGGCAATTTTCATTTCATCGACAGTTTCATATTTCCAACAGTCATTCTGTTGAACCTTTACTATATTTGCAGTATTTATTACTCGAATAACCGATAGTCAACTAAACAAGCATTGGTTAGAACAGATGAACTTGTTTTACCTATAGTTTGTATGGTACCTGTATTGAAACGTTAACGTGGCTATAACAATAGTTGTCGAAATGATAATCACAATCGCATTTAAAACGATATATATTTCATCTTTGAACTGATAAAATGTGACATGAACAAGAAATTCTACTTCCGTAATACTTGTATTATAATAACCGATCTTTGGTATGTATGGTTGACTGACTGAAAACCTATGCAGATAATATCGATAAATTATCTTTATTTACAAATAGCTCTTATCTTGAGAAAAGCATATAACCTTGTTGCTTTCATTAGTCGTGAGCTATAAAACAATGAATCAAAAGTAATCATTCTGTGATTGCGTCAATTCCAAGATTCTAACCACAATCACGTATTCATTCAAAGCTAACAGTTCAACTAAACTGAATTATTGGATGACTTATAATTCCCTTTTTTTTTCTTTTTTCACATCTATCAACATAACTAATTCAATCGAGCGAAATGAAATCAACTACTCACAAAAGATACGATTCCTTATCATTCGTCCCTGGGTTTAGACTGACGTTAACGAATCCTTTTAATTGTCCTATTAAATGATCGAGTTTATGAAATCAATTGTAAAATAATAATGGACTTAATAGTAATTCATTGATTTAACTAAACTACCCAAGTTGTATATTTGTATGGTAACAGTTAGATTTAGTGAAACTTCCGCATAAATATAGGGAAAACTGCCCCTCTTGACCTCAGCCTGCTCTGTCATGCACCACTGTATTACAGATTCAAGACGCTCAGGAGTGAGGATTCTAAGAACTTATATAAATGTTGGTATTAGTGTTTGGTGCCCAGTCTGTTATGTATCGGTTCTCTTTTTATTGGATCTCTATTTCTGTGCAAGAATAATAATCCACATGGCTGCTAAGGCCATAAGAGACATACTCTAACACCTGTTACCTTAATGACGTACATATTAATATCAGTGGTAGACGTTCATTGGCTAGTGTCTACTGTGGTCGATTTTATTGGCTGTATATGAGAAATAAGGCATGACTTTCTTTAGAGGCCTCGGAATCATCAACAAGGCAAGGGTAATTCCTTGACTAAAATAAACGATATAGCTTTCTTGAAGTGAAAACATTTGAATTTGGCTTTAGCTTATCAGTATAAAATTATGAAAAGCAAAACCGGAGAAAATAAGTACCATTATAAGAAAGTGAACACTTGGAAGTAACACTTGTGAAACAGTTATACTTCCGTACTATAATAGATAAACTTTAACATTGTTGGCAATTAAAGTTAAAATGTACGTTTAATGGTTAAATAACTTTAATTTACTTTATCTTCTTACAAAACAACAGCTCTCAATAACAAACTTGTAATGCTGATGCTGTTTTTATTTTTCAGATCGGAAAATTTCTTCGCTCGCCTTGTGTTAAGTTTATTGGTCATACTGTGTCGTTTTTGAGTTTCCTCGTGATGATTATTATATCAACAATACAAGAAAAAGAGGAAGCTACAAATAGACATTTATCGACCTTTAACATCACGCATTCTGTGTATTTACAATGTAAACATGGCTCTTTAGCGGCTTGTGGCAAAAATACAAGTTTATATTTGCATGTGTTGGAGGATGACTGGGTAGTGCGGAATAATGAACCCGTCACCATTAATATACTGCTGTCAATTTGGATTGTAGGTAAGTTCTCATCTATATTTTACTCTGTAGCAAACCATACCTTGTACCTTGCATGTAGTCGGTCATAATGGCTTCTTGCAAGAAAATGTTATTTGTTTATGTAAACCCCAACTTTAAATAAAATATCTTATCTTATCTTACCGTATGTCGCAAAAATCTCCTCTGACTCTTGATTGACCAATATGGCTTTTAACTAAAACTATGCATCTCAGCAGTTTTGTTATTGGTATATTTTAAGAACTATTGATATATATTTCGTGTAAGGACATTTATGGGCAAATAAGACATACCCATAGTTGATGACCCTATAAATGTCTCTCCATGAATTCTGAATAACGACAGTTTCATTCGTGTTCTCAACGTACCAAAATTGATCTCGCGAGATCGCCCATGCATGACGAGGATAAGATAAATGTCTGAGGCCTCTTGGATACATTTTGAAAATGACCCACTAAGTTAACTATGTCAGATATTTCACTTGGTACGTCCAATACGTTTTTTATCAAGTTTTCCTCCTATTAACAACTGAGACACGTTTTTTGGGGACATAATTCCCAGTAAAGATTATAGCACTGTATAGGCTAATCTTTGAATCCCAAAATCAGGCTGAAAACATGTCCGCACGAGGCGTCAGAAATCTGTCTTGTCCTCGTCATCCATAGGTACAGAATAGATCAGAGGCACAGAGGTTAGATTTGCGGATGAAGTTTTACTCTACCATACAAATACATACAATCTATATGTTGAAGATAATTTGTTTTAAAAGTTCATAATATAAAACTTCTATACAAAGTTCTGCAATTTCCCTTATCTTCAAACAGCCAAAGCCACTAAAGTTTGGTTCGTTGAATCGATAATGGTCGGGTGTATTTGGCATTGACAAATGACGGGGTTATCGACACATCCCAGGGCACACAGCAGGGCCGATGTTATGCAATCCATATATTGACCTACTAACCAGAGTAATCAATTCCTTCTCAGTATGGATGGATGTAAAATATATTTTAAAACATCAATGGGAAGATGTTTGCTATTGTCAACTGATTGCCACAATTCCATGAGTGAAACGATCAGTACGAATGTGTCATATTCAGGACAGGGTTGTTGAAATAATAAACCAGGCTTAAATGAAGAGATCGAATAAGATATTTTTTGACGTGGCGTCACACAAATATTCTTTGAACCTAATACAACTTTGAGCAGCCAGCACCAGTGTTTTTTGTTTGCCATAGCTTATCAAAGAGTAGCAGCTAGCAAATAGGAATATTGATCGGTCTAGGACTTTGATGCTTGAACCTTCAAAATAATATCTGGAATAGGTTTTTGATTTTAATTATTGAAGCCTTGGAACTGTAATAGATTATTTTTTCTATGCCACGTTTATCACTCTTTCAATATATTTGAGGACATTCTTGTTATCACATAAATACTTTGAAAAATAGATCGGAGGCGGTAAAATCGAAATATCTTCATCCACTTTTTTAATTTATATAAACTTTCTGTATGTCCACAAAATTCACTTTAATATATATGCAAATATGATGTTCATCCAATTGTGAAAATCTCTGATAAAACTATAAAATGAAATGGCATAAATATTTGGAAAGGTCAGGATATATACATTCAAGCATATGTCAATACCCAAATCAGCTATATATGCATAGTAATTCAATAAATAAATAACATTTAAACACATTACAATTGATACAATTTTATGTTGTCATACGTTTGCAAGAATTTTAAATGATTTTATTTTATATAAACTAAGTTATTTTTTTCTGTTTCAGGTATGCTTTGGCAGGAGCTAAAACAAATCTATAACGAGGGTCTATACGGGTACTTCGACTCTCTGTACAACTATTTGGATTGTGCTGTATTATTTTTATATATATCTTCATTTACTCTGAGATACCTAAGCATTATTAAGGTATGTGTGATAACTAGGATATTCCCTGTGGTTCCTTAATGCAGCTTTGTCAAGATAGTATATAAAGTCGATGTGCATAAATTTGATTGAATAGGAATACCCTTTACTTTTTATTGAACAATAAAGATGAATCGAAACGATAGAAACATCATTGCTTAAGCAATAATTTGGTACGTAGCTTCACTGTAAAACATAAAGACGTTTTATGAGGCATTTGGCGTCGAAATCTAAAAGAAAATAATTCGTTTAAATACTTAAATCAGGGAAGGACCCAATTATATTTAGAAGGCATAGGATATTTGACGAGGAACGACAGAACTGATGTCGTTATTGGTTACATCAATAGTTAAGATCGCGATGCCTCGAATACAATCGATTGTATTTTTGGTGTGTTGTATATACGTTATGCAAATTGACTCGGGGCTCTTTTTAGTGAGTCAAAACCTTCCATAGAATTTGATGAACATTTAATCTCTGAGCGTTAATTTAACCTAGACCAGAGATATTCTACTCACCTTATTTGTTTGATAGTGGCATTTGGAAGTTAAGGTACTCGAAGAACATTCGACGATACGGCTTAAACATTTCGTCAATATAAGCCAGAATATACATACTAGTTTGCTCTACTCAATTTGTGTTTTACAAATACATTGAATTTTACATCGTTAAAGTTAAAGTTTAATACAGATTGGTTTATGGAGAGATTGGTGTTTAACGCCGTGCTCCAGGGTATTACACCACCATACATATGTAGTCACATTAGTGGTTTTGCTATTGGAACGGTTATGTTCCTCCAGTGCTAGTTATGACGCATGACAATAACCTGAAAGCATACTGCCCTTAGCCAGTGGGCGAAATACTATTGCGTCATATGCAGTTATTGTTTAGCAATGAAGCATACATCAATGATTTGACTTGTTTTAAAGATCAGGGGAAACCATATTGCTTCTCTATTCTTAGCATAAATGATAACCACCACAAAATACTTGGTTAATATTTAGATATTGTGCGTCATAGTTTTATTTTTACTCTAATAAAAACCTACAGAAATGTTTGAAATACAGACGGATATTGTCATTGACATTTATTGTTTTGAATTCATTGCAGTCCCAGCTGTCGATCCAATATTTTGAGAAACCCGATTCGTGGGCAGCTTTAGCCAACGATGACAAAACAGCTGGCACAATGATGTATTGGATGATAGCAGGTAAATATTTCATACACTGAATACGCTGTTTTGGTTTAATATGTATCTCGTTTTTTTACATTATATTTCACATTTAATAAAACCCATTGTACCTTTAAAAAAAAAATCTTTAGGAAACGCAATCATTAAATATTAGCATTTTTGTTAATTTGGTTATTCTTAAAGAGTAAGATAAAAAGTTTTTTTGTATTTTGTTTGTCGTTTTCGATTGGATCTTTTTTGGTCGTTTTTTGAGGGGAGTATATGATCACCATGCCCGTCATGACCTCCCGCTGGGCATAAGAAAGGAAAGATAACTCTCTATTAACATAGGTGGGACTATGCAGCACTGATCCAAATTAATTGTAATTTATTTTTAGAAATCTTATGAGAAGATATCATGTCCATACTACTGGGGTTTTACTTCCTTGTCGCTTTAATATACATAGCTGATTTGTTTTCTCTCAACTTAGTTTGTTTTAATCAATGGTATGCAAAAATCGAATGGGCTTTGTGGGAAATTCGTGCTTAACATTGAATTGTATAATTCGTTATCTAAGGGTTTTTCCCCATGGCGGGGTGCGTCGAAAATCAGTTTGGCTGAGAAAAAGTTAAATCCCTCAGGACCAAAACATTGTTCTCATTGCTGATTGTAATACAGTGAATTAACCGCTTCCAGATCGCTATATGTGGCACGCCTGGGATCCGCATCTGATTGGGGAAGGCCTTTTTGCAGTAGCCAATGTGATTAGTTTTTCAAAAATATCATATCTCCTGCCAGCCAATGAACATTCAGGACCCATGCAGATTTCACTAGCTAGAATGCTTTCAGTAAGTAAATGGAACAGTATCAAATGTATTTTTGTTTATTATTGGGACCTTAATTGTAGCATTCCTTTATCATGTTTGATGTGAGTTAAACGCACTCATGTAAATTGTTTAAATTGCTCTTATCAATTAGTAAGCGGTGCTTTGGAAACAATTAGATCCTTATTTAGGACAGCATTTATGTGTAGCAAAACTATGCCCTCATCAGGTCATCAGGTCGAAACGGCAAACAACGAGCTATATAT
>JAVFBZ010209004.1:0-13240 GCA_032466195.1 Katharina tunicata
GTACATATCTTTTAAAGTTTTAAGTTTTAAAGATTTATCATGTTATTTTTATGATGATATATGTTGTTTGTCATGCTAAGTAGTTTCAACTTGGGTCGAAAGTAGTTTCCACCTGTGTGGAAAGTAGTTTCAACCTGGGTGGAAAGTAGTTTCAACTTGGGTGGAAATTGCTCCACAAAAAAGCAAGTAAAAGAAAAAGGAAAAAAGTGTAATTGTAAAAGAAAATAATAATGTCCTCTATGGGCCACCGTAGTACGTTTAACCTTAAATAATGTACAGTGTATTGTACCCTTTGAAGTCTCGCATCCATGTGCATCTTTTCTCACTCCTTCAGCGTATTTTACACGAATGAGCATTAATCCCTCCATGACCGAAGAGTTCTATTAGCAAAATTATTTGTTGCCAACAATGCAAGCTTCAATTTCCAACAAGAACTATTATTTATTGTATTATTTTGGCATAAAATATGATTCAATACAAAAACATCAACATTAAAACATCAAAAAGGTTTTTTAATGGACAGAAATACAAAAGGAAAGGCCACCTCTCGAAATCTCCAAGGGTCAAGGTCGTTCAGGCGAAGCCATTTTGAGTTTGGGAAATGAAATACAAAAGCTTTTCGCGTATACATTGTGAAATGTTCGAGATGAATGAAGAAGCCAATTAGGCCTTTTCATAGTCGGTGGAATTCATTACGAGGTAAATTGTGAAAGACATTTACAATCGCATTTATTAACAAAACTCCACTGTGGATAATTTTCGCCCGTGAGAAAATTAATTTAGCTGATGTAGACTAAATGATCATTTTTTGTTATTTGACAGTTTCTGTCAGGTTTTTCAGCTTCCTTTGATGGTCTTGCCAATGAATCTTCGTACAGGTGTATTGTTTTGATCATAGCAGTAAAACATTTGCATGAATTTGAATTCAACTATGCAAGCGGTTTGGAGTATTACATTGACGTTTGTTGTTGTTGTAAATTTACACGAGAGTTAATACTATAACCTGATAACTTATAGTTTGTATCTTACAATTCACTTCGGTTCCTCCTTGCTGTTACTCAGGTCACTGGGGCTATCCCAACCCTCTGACCTATGGCCAAAAGGGTCATGATGATTTGAACCCTGAGTGTGTTATTAGCCTAGAGCTGACAATTTTTTTCAAAGGCAATTGTTTATAATATACAATTACATGTATCTAGATGCAGATGATATATTATCATCGAATACAAGACGGTGAAAGATTAAGTCCATTCAATAAATTAAAAAACATAGTCACAGATGACATGAAAAATAATTTATTTTCTTTCTTATAGAAGAAAGTCCATTCAATAAATTAAAAAACATAGTCACAGATGACATGAAAAATAATTTATTTTCTTTCTTATAGAAGATTTGGTGGAGCAAACAGCAGTCAGAATCAAGTTAAGGACTAAAATTGCTGGCTGGCTGCTTTGATGGCGTTTCGAAGTACGCTGGACACTATGTCAGGTGTTGGGCAGTAAGTACATATAGCACTTTTCGTAAATAAACACAAACTGATAAATTTAGAAAAACTGAGTATTGTTTATTCCTCTCTGTCTGTCTGACGATTTACCCAAAGATACCCAATGATACCCAAATATAGGTGAAATGTACCCAAATATATACCACACGACATTAATTAAGTTTTTCTGAGCCCAAATATGTACTTTAGCACTTAGTAATTGATAATGTAAACTACTTAAACGAATACATTTATGACCGAAAGATGTACGGTCAGAAAGCCGCCATTTTGAGTCCTCAAAGGGCCACAACTCGCTTATTTTTCGTACGTCTTTCGGTTATAAACATAGTCGATATTTGTAGTCAGAAACAATTAATTAATGTCGTACAGTATATATTTGGTATTTTTAACCTGTCTTTGGGTATCTTTAGGTATCTTTGGGTACATTTCACCCATCTTTGGGTATCTTTGGGTACATTTCACCAATCTTTGGGTATATTTGGGTATCTTTGGGTAAATCGTCGGACCCCTCTCTGTGCAAGAAGCTATTTGAGATCTAATGAAATTGTATACAAATATGTGTATTGTAATGACATCACCTTGTGGAGAGTCAACCTGAGATTATTACAGTCACAATAATAATGTGGTGTATAAAGCTATAAGTGGTAAAAAATATTTTTTTTAAAGATATGTGAATAGTAGCATACTTACTTGTCGAAATATTACACATAGAAAGCTGGTTAAGTGACATAGAAATCAGAAGAAAAAATAAAGGTTAAATTTTTGCCAGTCATTTTTTATTAGAAATCTTCTGACATGGGTTAAAGGATGTCCCCAGCCCACCTAAACACATGAACATGTCAAATAGCGCGAGATTTATAATTTCAAGTTTCTTAGCACATATACCCTAAATGCTCGACAAATTCGACCCCCTTTACAACTGTTAAAACTACATTTTATGCAAAGGGTAAGAAGTGTAGACATTCAATTTTTAAATTTCCAGAAAAAGGTAATTTTTAGTTCCAAATTCACACTTAAACTGTAAGTTAAACATTCAATAAATTACTTAAAGTCTGTGCCCCAAGAGGTCGAATTTGTTGAGGATTTAGTGTATTATATATTTTTAATATAGAGAAAGAATTTTAGTTTGCCTCAACCACGATTCAAACATTATGTGTATTATTTAATCAGCACAGACAGTATTGTTTTTTTAGAATTTGAAAAAAAAAACATGTTTTTTAAAGACTGTAAATGTGTTTATATGATACTTTCCAATACACTTCTAGAAGTTAAAAAAGCTAATTGTGTATTTGTTTCCATGAACTGTAGATTTGGAGCTGATCAATTTTCCACTTGGAACGCCCAGTGAGTGTATTTGTTTCTACATTGTTGTTTAGATTTGTTTGTTACAAAGAAAATACCCAGCTTTAAATGAGAATTTGAAAACCCAAAACTGGGCTTGAGGGATAAGCCATTATGACGTCACAATGTTACATGCGTTGCAAGTGATATTCATCGTAACACACATGCTCTTGTTGGTTAACCTCTAAACAACAAGTCTTGGATACATGTACATGTATAACAGCAGTAACCATATTGCCTCTAGTTATAGTCATAGTTTGTAGCCAGCATTGTAGATCAAATGATAACTATAGTATTAGTAGGTTGCAATATTATGTCTACTTATGTTGAGGGATAAATTTTCTGTCTTGCTTGGTCAGATTATGGACTGGGAAAGTGTCTTTATTATCAATTGAGACAGCACCACTATTGTGTCTTATTACACCCAGGCACTTACTGCTAGTGACTAGTATGTGTACAGTAGACCAGCCATTATGAAAAATTAAATAGCAAAATAACCTCCTTGTTTAGTACTTTGATAAGTTTTAAGCAAACAAACATAAGTTACATAACATTACCATGTTTGGAGAAAGTTACATTTAATTTTGAAATATGTCTTGATATTATTCATCTATACTCAAGTAACATTATTTAAATATTTCATTTAAAATTTCTTCAGTAAAATCATATTAAATTAGGTAAAAAAGGTGATAAAATACCTTGTAAGAGTAATGTGCATCTAACATTTATAAAAAGCAATAACAGACAAACAAAACAATCATGATATCATTATGTGTGTTGTTTGTTTCTGACAATAATAATAATATGGTTAGATTGTATTAGTAATATTTTTAAATTGAATACCAGCTTGTTTAAGACCCTAAGTTTTCCTGTGACTACTTTTGCCAGTCCCATTTCGGATGCCTCTCTGAGCTAAGGTGCATCAGGAAGGGGATTTGTTCGTGGTGTATATCATGTTTTGGTTTCGTTTATCCAATGGACTGGCTTGCCCCCCTTGAGTAACCAGTGTCAATTTTAACATTTAAAAAAAAAAATGTTGCTTGTTATGTTTAGGTATGGGAGGACGAACCAAGCAGACTTATCACCCGGAGGTAGAAAGAACAATGTGGGCATGGTGGACAATAAGCTGGGAATGATGGGCTTACAGCAACAGAAGGCAAGGAAAACTGTGAGTCTTCAATGTTGATACATCGAAGATGATACCTTTTTCAATTTTGGGTTTTTTTTGTAAATAATTACATTTTAGACAGAAGTTTTACTGTTATCCTCCAGCAATTGACACTGTGAAATGTCATCATGTCTGACAATCCGCGCCCTTGGCAGTGTGTTTCAAGCTTTCATATATTCTGCGCGGGCAGTTGGGTGGGAGCCTCCTGTGCACTAAGGCTCTCTGAGCTAAGGGACATAGGATGCCGACTTGTTGTGGTGCCATGTTTTGTTAATGTTATGTAAATGTTTTGTCCTGTCTTGCATGTTGCCAGCGTCGTTTACGGGGGGTTTTCTTCACCAATTAAGCTGGCCTGCCATCATATAAGTGAAATAACCTTGAGTACGGCGTAAACCCCCAATGAAACACACAAACAAACAATTCATTAATTTTTCCATAATAAGCACTGCAGGAACGTTATTACTTCAACCGAGCTAACATAAGTGACCTTACAGTTTACTTTCACTTTGTTATGTTGGAATATGCCGCCGTCCTAAGAGTGAAATACCATTGACCGCGGCATTAAGCACCAACATTTCAGTCATTTATGCTGTAATGCTTAGCACTCGGGCACTGGAGGAATATTTCTTCTAATGGAGCTAACATATGGCTTCACATTTTGATGTTGTGTTTAGTCGTCTACTGTATATTTACCGCCTCCATTAGTGAAAAACCCTTGAGAAACACCAAGCTGGGATTTTATGAAGCAATATGTCTCTGGCACTCCATATGCCTGTAGCTTAAATTTGGTTTTATGATGACATCTATTTTTGTTAACCATCACTGTGTTGTCTGCTGGAAGCATAATTATTATATTCCCCTTATTAAAGGAGTTGTAGTTCTTTTAAAATGAATTCTGAGTGGTGATATTTATCATTTTGGATATTGCCATAGATACCCTCAGAGTTCTATCCTGGGATTTAATTTGTTGAACGATTTTTGCACAACTTGACTAACGCATAATAAAGTTCCCCAAAACAGAACAAATTGAGCGATTAACTCACTTTATACCCCTTGGCTGTGTATTATCATCATTAAACATGCATTCTCTTACTATTTTAAGTATGTCCTTGTTAGACACTATCGGTAGACCGGAAGTAGCGAAAGTAGTATAAGGCTGTGTTTGGCCGAGGCAATACGGGTGCGTCTAAAACACTGACTTGAGTGCAGGAACTTCTGGAATGGACTTTTCATTACCGAACCAGTAATTGCTCACTTCAATTGGGCTACTTTGTCACCTGGCTGATTTTCTTCACACTTTACACGCATACATGTATCTATAATGATATAATGATAATGTCTTGAACAAGTTTGAAATTTTGCCATTTTTAGAAAACTCTAAAGATTTTTTCCTTGGGCTTATGATATTTTATCAAAATTAAAACACATGTTTATTACTTAAATGTATTGAACTACTTTTTTTTTTAGGAAATGTGCGTGCAATTTTGTCACTTGACCGATTTTCTTTAAACTACATGTAGTTCAGATTCCAGGTCATTATGTAACCATATTTAGAAACATTTTGTTACCACCATGTCGATTTTGTCCCTGGGGCAATTTTCATCAAACTTCAAACACATCTATTTTCAAAATGAGTAATGTCACGGTCAAGTTCATTATAACCGTTTTTAGAAAAAAGTTTGCCACAGTGTAGAGAATGCACATAATGTGGGCCATACTGTGATGGGATTCGTATCACTTTGATATGCCTTGTTTTGGAAGCACATGTTATACTTAGCAGGACAACTTTTGAGTTGTGTACAGTATTTCTAGCTTTCCTAGAAATGCAGATTAATTGTTAAGTGTATACTTATGTAGGTAGACAATCCAAACCTACATGTATCCTTAGTTGAACCCCAAAACATAAATTTAGAACTGTAATGGAAAGTGACTCAGGTTTACCAACCTGTTACATGTAATAGAGTGATGATGTATGCCAATGTGCAATTATTACATGTAGTATCAAAGTTTATTGAAGGCATTATTAACTTTATTAATACGTCTTTTTTTAATCCAGGGTTTTTTCGGGGATCAGGACGATGACACAGAAACAAGTACATTTTTCAGCAATCATCCTGGAATGTTTCGACAAGACAAAGAGGTACTGAACTTTAACACTCTTGTTAGTTTCATAGTTTGAAATCCCATGAAAAATGTTGCTGTAGAGAGTTTAACTGATGTGGCTAAAATTAAAATAAGTAATATAACTTTTATAATGATTCCATAAACAGTTAAAATATATCAAGCAATCTGTTTCAAATTGTCAATAATGTGTAAATGTAATTATAGTTACCAATGCTTCCTGAAGTAAATATTTTCTTCTTTTTCTTAAATTAGGCAATAGCATCTTAAGACGATGGATTAGGATAATCAGCACAAAGTTAGAAAATGTGCTTCAAAAATTTACTGACATAAGAACTGATAGTTTTTTCATGAATGCATAGTTTGATCCTTCAAAATACATATTCTGTTCTTCATTTCATTATGACCTACCCTCAAAACTATCTCAATAATATCAAAAAAGTATCCTAAGTAAAGTGTACGGCAATAGTGTTGCGGACAATCTAGTTGTTATGCGTAACATTACACAAAAATCTATTTTGTATGTGATTTAATTTTATGTTGTCTTGCTAACTTATTTTCAGAGCTGAATGATTTTTTTGTAAATATATTTTTTTTTCAGTTGATGACATCCCAGTCACCGTCTCAGTTATCGTCACCATTTACAGGGAATTTTTATAATCAGCCACCTGTCTGTGAGTACAGCTTAAATAATTTCAGTGGAACAGTGAAATGCACAAAATATATATATGCCAGTACCAGATCATCAGAATAACCCAAAAACAACAAAAACATTTGTGGGTAATATCTAGATAAAAAAGACACTATTTCTGTGTCCCTGTGTCAGTGCTTACTGTAGAGAAAGATTTGTAGCCTTTACCTGGATAAAAATTTGTTCGTTCTACCGTGAGCCTCTGTAGCTCAGTCGGTTAGAGCATTGGCCCTGCTAGCCAAAGACCCGAGTTTGAAATCCTGGTGGAGGCAAGACAAATTTTCTTTCTCTACATTTATACAAAAATCTGTATTATTTTCTTGTTATTATAAGTTCCATAATAAAACTGGACAAAGGCTCAGTCTTGCAATATATTTGTGTCAATGTGGACAAAAACTTTTCCTGACTTACATGCTTGTATTATTAACGATTTGCCCTGTTTAGATTGTTTTTTATAAATGTAGAGCAACAATTTTTTATATATATTTATGTAAAAGATATTTATTTGCTAAAAGCTCATCAACATATTTGGTGGTCAATCAAAATTTTGTTGATGAAAGTATCGTTATTTTTTTTTAGCTCTGGGCAGCTCAATGGGTAACATTGCGTTACCTCAGCGTGGGTTATCGGGGGCACCATTCCAGAGGAACACAGCGGGACACATAACACCAACTAGTATGAACCCCAGCATGAGCTTCCCTGCTAATCTACAACAACAGCCTTCACCCAATAGGTAAGGCCTATATAAGTTAAGTACAGCTGTCAACATCTTGTCTAAATTGACATAGTAGTTTGGGTTCACTTTCTTTCTATTTCATGTTAAAAAAAGGAATAACTTCAGACTTTATGGATTACAACTTCTGGTTTCTCAACTTCTACATGCCACATAAAACGATGTGTTAAAGAACTTGTGAAAACTTAGATCTTCTTAACCAACAATTTTTTTCTAATTCCATGTTTGATTACACAAACTTTGCTGTAGTACATGTATATTAGAAAGTTGATGCAGCCAATAGAGTTTGAAAGCTTGTATCAAAATGGCTGTTGCATGTTGCAGGAATATGATCCAGGCTATAGGTCATCAACGAAGCTTGTTAAATCAGAATCCAGTCATGTCAAATCTCCATAAAAGGACATCATTATCATCGCAAATGCCAAAGTGAGTTTCTGTTTTTTTTCTGTTTCTTGTGTACAAAGTGTTGATCAGAATTTTTAAAGCATTTCAATTGCTTTCTTTCTAAACTACAGACCAAAAAAAATAAAAAAATGAATTCTTTGCGTTGAATTCGAGTTATGCCAGGATTTCTCCTGGCTGATACAAGCCTTGTACCCATTGGATGTTTTTTTTATTTCAATGTAAATGTTTTAATTTATGAATAAGCTTCAGAACTTGTTCACTATGGACCTTTGATATAATATAAGGGAAGTTTCCGGTGGCTGTAGAGTTCGTGGGATGTGTTTTTTTACCAGGTTTCTTCCCAGTTTTGCACCATAAACTGGCAACGCCAAGTCGTCATCTAGGTGAAATACTCTTGAGTACGACTTTAAACATCAATCAAATAAATAAATCAAAACTAGCTTGTTAAAATCAAAGCAATCAGAATTTGTAGAAAAACACTAATTTTGGTCTCGTATTTTATTTTAAACAGTAAAGTTATACAATAAATAAATACATAAACCATTGATTTGTAATTCACCAATGTATTTTTCTTGCTGACAGTACTGGTGCTGGCATTACGAGTATGGGTGGCTTTAATTTGGGGCCAGGAAGGGGCCACAGTAAGTTTACATTCAAGTAGAAGAATTATTTATACTTTAGGCAAATAATATATATGTAATTTTTGTAAACCAAATAAAGGTTTGTTTTTGTTGATCATAATTTTGTGTACAATGTAAATCAATTTGTGACTGTTTGTACAATTTTGAGTGGTCCCCTTAGTCGGGTCTTTAATTTGCCCACTGCTGTGTGCCCTGTTCTTTAGTAATCTTGTTCTGCTTGAATCAGTCTCACAAGCTTAATTGGATGAAAAATATAATTGGATATAAAAGCAATGAGACTTGTTATGAGTTTGTCATCTTGTAACAAATATCAACAGTAAAGTGGTGGTTTGTGGCAGTTAAAGTTTGGACTTTTGAAATATAAAATAACTAAATGGTAAGTTTTTTTAATAACTGCTGCAGAACGTTTGTTTTGTCGCTGTTTATCCATGGACTAGTACTTGATTCCTCTGTGTTAACTTAATAGTAATGTAAGGATGAACACTTACAGCAGAAGTTAAGATAAATGGATGTTATCATCTTGTAAATATGTACAACATGGGCAAACGCATCTTCTATATCAATATTGCATAGTTTTTTTTACTAGTTTTACCACACTGCTAGTACACACCACCACCATGCGACCAATAGAAAGAAGAAGTTGTGGGGCATGATAGTTTCCTCTGTCCAGAATTTAAACTGGTACAACGTTATTAAATCTGCTATAATCTTGAGTATAGCATAAGACAAGTGAATAAAATGACTCATGAAAGAGCTGCTATGCAGATTATTGCATTGTATATTTTGAATTACTTATAGTTCCTTTTGTTATGTTTATATAGTTCATATTAATATGTTTTTGTTAATCGTTTTGTTAATGAATATTTCTCCTCTTTTATGAACTGGCTGTAATGAATATTTTTTCGGTTTTATGAACTGGCTGTAATGAATATTTCTCTTTTATAAACTGGCTGTAATGAATCTTTCTCCGGTTTTATGAACTGGCTGCAATGAATATTTCTCCTGTTTTATGAACTGGCTGTAGTGAATATTTCTCCTGATTTATGAATGGCTGTTTTGGGATATATAGAATATTGTTTGTGTCATTTTGAAAGTGACCGTCAACAACAGATTTTAGTTCAGAAAATTTTGCAGGCTAAGACTCTTGCGGGAATCGAGTCACTGCTGCCAGAGTCTGAAAGTTCGATTCCTGGCAGGGTTTTAGTCTGCAAAATATTCTGAACAAGAATCTGTTCAGTATCAGAGACTTTTTGTAACCATTAAGTGCCATCTAGCTTTTCAACTCAGACTAAACTTTGGGATAAATACGTGCCATCTTAATTAGTACTTCTTCAGCTTTGTGCGCTACTTTCACGAGGATGTGTCAATTTGCTGTCACGTCTGGGCCAGACTTCGTGAACCGACGTGACTCTAAATCAACGGTTATTAGCCCCGCCCCTTACAAGATTAAAAAACGCAGACTCGTTACATATAAGGTCATTCACCACAGCGGGATCGAAGGCTTTGTTGACACATAAATTATAAATGAAAATGGCCAGCTCTCTTAACGTTTAATTGAATTATGGTAGGATTATCTGACTGGCACTTATTTCAACAGAACTGTTTTAATTTGAGAAGAAACTTTAAAAAATGAGGCAATCAGCATTTGTTGAAAAAAACTAATTTTGTGTGCGTAAGCGGCCCTATATAGCTGTAATTCGACCGACTACGACCGCATAATTTGCGGCAATTTACCGAATATCACTACATAAAATGGTGCTTCTTTACGTCCAAGCCAGTTATATACACACTGGCGAAGGTTTTAATCAAATGTATCAGAGAGTGTTATCCCAAAAAATAAAAAAAATGCCATAAAACTCTAATACAATAATTTTAGGAATAACGGCTGAAACCTATTAAAAAAAAAAACAGGTTTTCTTAGAGGAAAGTGAAAACTTCGTATTTTTTTAAATAATTTTTTAATTGCAAAGTTGGCGTACGCGCATGTACAAGTTTTATCATAAGTTTGGCAGAATGGGTAGACGTAGACGTAGACCACAGTGTAAGTTGTCATTTATAGATTATGCGTTGGTTGGATTGTTTTTTTTTTATTTTATTGAGTTCGTGAGTCGTTGTGGATTACTTATTTTAACAGTAAGCAAAATGTCAACAACAAAAAAAGATCAAATAGATAAAACGACAAAGTTACATTGGAGGACGAACGGTTTTCGCCAAATCGAAAGCGACGGAAGTCATTTTGACACTTCGTCATGACATTATTCATCAAAATAAAATGTTCGGATGTAAAGCATAATATATGCATTTTCTTTATCGTAGCAGTTTTTTTACACTTTTTTCAATTAAGTAAATTGTAAGAAAACTGCTCGATCGACTTTTGTTTATGTTGAATCTCATAAGTTATCTCCCTTGTACGATGACTGTTGCGCATGTGTTCTTTCATTTTCGCTAACTTCGCATTCATTCCGAAAAAACATCCAAGCGAAACACGTGGGCTACATACACAACACGTGGGCTGCACATACATTTTCCTGGAAACATTTTCGCAGTTTTCTAACCGATTATTTCGTTGAATCCAAGCAGTTAGCTGCTTTCTGTTAGGTTGTATGCAACTAGCCTTTGTTTACATTTCGAAAGTTTCTTGTTTGACCTTGTTTATAATGGATGACCACTAGACTGCAAACGTATTTTTTGAGGTTTTATTGGTTTAGCAAATTGTCGGATCTATTTGAGTTGAAATTTCACTGATATTGAGATTGAATGATCTTATTGTGACAATCTATATTGTCATTAAATCCATTTTTTTGCATAACACCACGTCTAATCTATATCCAAAAACAAAACCCGTACCAAATTGGTCTTTCAGCATTTAATATTGTGAAAGTATTGGACTCCAATAATATTAATAAATACAGACTTATCACCCTTCCATCTCCCAAACTATTCCACATACAAAGAGGCATGCTAGTCCTGTGGTTAAAAATCAAACAATAAATAAAATAACAGGGCTGAAGGTTTTAGTGTTTTGTGTAAGGAGGCTCAATTATTCATTAAACCAAGCCCCTCTCAAAGTTGCAGGTTCTGTTTCGATATTGTTGAAAATCCTGTATGAAATATCACAGCCAAGTTTATAAAACAGATGGGACATTTTGTAGTTATTTAAATTAAAATAAAAAATATATTCTGAAATAAATATTTTATTTTTGTATCAGAGCATCTTGATTTTCTCTCATTGACTGATGATTCACAACCAGGTTTAGATTTATCAGAGTTTCCTACGTTAGGGAATAGATCTGTTCCCTCCAACCCAATTGCTACAGCAAGGAACTATGGTGAGATCCCAACAGGAATCATAATAATTTATCATATTAAAAACACAGTTGATTACTTTTAACTACGTAAAACTGACTTTTGGCACAAGTGAACATTTTATGACACTTCTTAAGTTCAGCTGGTATTGTTGAAAAATCTTGGTCATTTTTGTTAATTCGGATTTCTACTTTAATGTTATCATAACACTGTAAGCTTATAGATTCATTTTCTCTCACTAGTCAAAATGATTATCACAGTAGCTATCAAAGACTTCATAGGGATAAAGAAAAACATTGATATTCCAAAGGCTAAGGGCAGTATTTTTCCAGATTATATTCATGCTGTCATACTTATCACAAGAGGAACATTATCTTTCCAACAGCAAAAACACTAAAGTGACTACTCATTTTATTGTTGTGTAAAGAGTCGCTGTCTGCCATTAGTATACAGCGCCGTCCTATAAGTGAAATACCCTTGAGCACAAAGTTGAACACCAATCAATCAATCCATATGAACAACCAACAAAACAAATATAAAATGGTAGTCTTGTCTGAATTATTGATAGAGATGTGTCCATTAAGATTTACATTGTGCTCTGCTACATACCTTGTCTGTTTCTCTTTTTCAGTGAATATGGTTAGTAAACAAGTAGTGGACTCCACACCAGAGTTTCAAATACAACAAGAAGATTTCCCTGCTCTTCCAGGAGCTCAAAGTAAGTTTCGTGCTTAAAAAAAAAAGATTGTCTGTTTGACATAAAATGAAAATATATAATTATTATGCAAGCAAGCCAAATTTTCTTTCTCTATATTAATACAAAAATATATTTTTTATCTAAGATCACTTGAAACAGTTCATCGAACAGTAATTGGGCTTATTGGTAGAGCATCCACTGTGCAATTAGTAGGTTGTGGTATTAATCTCATGCAGTGGTACATTTCAAACAATTTAAGTTTGTAGGAAAGCAAAAAAATTCTCCTTTGACAAAAAAAAAAGCTAAGTACATACAGATAATTTTATATAAGGTAATGAACGTCTTGCATATAGCGTGAAAAACATTATCGCGTGACTCAGTGTAAAACTAAGGCTACAGTCAAGAACTTGTTGGTCTTGGATGTTGTATCCAGCTACTATATGCGGTATATATAGATAAAGCAATGAGACAGCACATAGACAGCATGACGTTCCACAAGGGCTGTTGGTTGGCTGAGAGCTTTTGGTGCCCTAGTACTGTTTGAGATCGTCATGAGCACGGCTCGAAAAAATGTTTTTTTCCCGGCAATGACTGAAAAAATTTCCCGGTAAATGTGTTGTGTGATAAAGACAT
>JAVFBZ010209015.1:0-13239 GCA_032466195.1 Katharina tunicata
TAAAAATCTCACTGTGACTTTTGCCATTGCTGTGTTCTTTTATTCTGGTCAATAGGCATCTGTCTGTCTTGCCGATAGCTGCTGAGTTACATGCTGGACACACAAACTTATAAACTAAGGCACTTTTATATTAATTATTTGAGCAAGGGGACGTAACTATGTAATTTATCAGCTGCAGAAGCTCATTTTCAAAAGGCTTCTGAAGTTCTGATTCATAACCAGACGAGGACATGTATGGAGTTTCATAAGTAGGTTTTTTGGGAAATATGCTTCAGCGTTGATTCGTTAGCTGACAGACGGGCCGACTAGACCACAACAATATCCGTTTGTATATATATATATATGTCAAGGGTTGAACATATCGTTCAAAATTAATGTACATTTCCTGAAATATAATTATGCTGGCTGATATTTTGTCTAACCTTTAGTGGGGGAGAGTACATCGCCAATTTCTTTGTAATTCTCGACCTGACGGGGTCTAGAAGGTCGGGATTGTAGTGGTTTAGCGATATTCCGTATCATTTGAAGCATTTCATTTATTGAATCTGATAAATGAACATAAATTGTCCCATGACAGCGTGCGAAAGCTGTACCCCACACACATATCTGATGGCTGTATCACTCTGAAATTTACTCAGCTATGGGTTAAATACCTATATATATATTTAACCTGAAAAATAATCTGAACGAATCTATCCCTTCTAAATGATCGATCTAACGACACACAAACCATTCGTTCATAGTGAGCCTGTTTAACAGATACTTAAAGCCTTACTTTTATTATTAACATCCATACTCTTGCAATTATTCTCTAAGGCCTGACAGGTAGCATAACTAAAGATGATTGTCTTTAGCGACTACAGAATCGAGAACGACAGAACGATCGACCTTAGGTAAAGGACTTTTCCGTGGACTGCGGATATTGGGCGTTAGTTTAGAAGATATTTTTCCGATTGTCAGGAGGAACTAACAATGCCACTTCGTCGTCATATGAGTGAGGTTTCCTTCAGTACAATATTAAACGTGAACCAAATAAATAAATCAATCCATTGATAAACTAAGTTTCATTCCCAGGTATACTTTACATTACAACCCTTGGTGGATAGAGCATCTATAACCTAATTTCTGTAGAGAGATCAACCGTATCTGTTTACTTTTAACATCTGAGTATGTATTGTTTTCAGATGGGGTTATGTTGGATGATAGCTGCAGTAGTTCTACTCTATTTCACAATAGTCTGGCTATTGAGAAAACAATCCATCGATAGGTTAAAGGATCGCTATGTCTTTATCACCGGATGTGACAGCGGGTTCGGCAGATTACTGGCTTTACGATTGGATAAAATGGGCTTGAACGTTTTTGCTGCTTGTCTTACGGAGATTGGGGAAGATAATCTTCGGAAAAATTCTTCGCAGCAATTGGTCACCCTCTCTTTGAATGTTACCAATGAAAATAGCATAAAGAAAGCAGTTGATTTTGTTGAATCCAAATTACCATCTGGTAAAGGTAAGTTGAATTGAATTTGAGTGTCTACTGAAATGGAACAGTTTTTAAATCGTTTTATGCAATTGAGGTAAACTGTTAACCTTCACTAGCCTAGAAACAATAACACCAATAGCATTTTCGCTGTGTTTGAGTTTAAGTTTATTTATTTATTTGATCGATTGGTGTTTAGCGTCGCACTCAAGGGTATTTCACTTGCATGACGTCTTTACCCGGACGGCGTATGGCAGAAAACTAGGAAGAAACTTCGCAAAACCACCCTGAGATCTTCCAAGCCGTTCGAAAACATCCTTTATATACTTTAGGTAGGTTCAGGCGATTAAAACCTATGCTGGATGCAGTTAATGGTACTTACTGATGTCGCCCAACCTACTGAGACAAGGCGGGTATGGTAATAGTATTCTAGTGAAACGGGATACCAGTTCAGAGAATGTTATAGATTGAGGAATATACCGAAATCCAACGCTGTTGTTCTATAAGAATATCATCCTAAAAAAAATTCTGTGAAAAAGTTGTTTTCTAATTAAAAACGAGCTATCCCAAAATATTGAAAGTCTGAGGTGTTATTGTGAGCAAATAGATGTTTCAATACTAGTTTATTATTTTCCTCTGCCAAGCTGTAAGTCGATTTGTGGTGTCTTGTTTTGACTCCTGTGGCATCTTAGTCTGTTGTCAGTGTTGTTGGGGGTTGTTTTTCCTTCACTTATTGGGCTGGCACGCCGTATAACTACGGCGTAAAACCCCAATCAATTCTTCTAAAATATAATATAAGTCATCTATTGCTTTTATACCAAAGTGTTTCTCGTCACACTATGACTGGTCATCACATTTGATGAACAAGCCGAAGAGAAACTGGAAATATTTTTCGGAGTTTTGGGAGATTGGTTACCTGTATAAAGTAAGGTATTACTTTGCGAATATGTACGTTTATGAACGTATTCTATCTGTAGTCTATCCTTATTTAAAGCAATACGTATAGTTTGTTCTCTTTGAGGTTCTCAAAAATATTTCATTTATATGAAGGCTCTATGCTTGAGATATTAAGATCATTTTAAAAAAATGGGAATGTTTCTGTCGTTCAGTATTCTGACGACAGTCTCAAATATACTATCCTTAGTTTGAGGGTCATGTAATCCTATTTGAGCTACACATGAGCTACACATGAGCTACATGTGTCAAGTCAAGTTGACCTTTGATCTCTTTCGAATATTTCAGGTCTGTGGTGTCTTGTGAACAATGCCGGGGTAGCAGGTGCAGTGGGACTCACTGCTTGGCTTAGAAAGGAAGACTATGAAAAAACATTGGCTGTGAATTTGTATGGAGTTACCGAGACGACCAGGAATTTCCTCCCCTTGGTGCGTAAAGGTAGAGGGCGCATTGTTAATATGGCCAGCATTCTTGGAACGGTTTCACTTCCGGGAGCAGCAGCATACTGTATATCCAAACATGGCGTAGAGGTCTTCTCGGATTGCCTTAGGTTAGAACTAACTTATATATATACACATTGCGTGAATGAAAAAATTACTTATGTTTGAAAAGAATTGCCCACAAAAGCCATTTTTAAACACTAATTAAGTTTCTGTTATCAAGTTGTCCCTCCATAGCATCCAACACTTACTTCATCCACTTAAACGCGCCTGTCCTAAGCTGGATCTATATAACGACATTTTTGACGACCAATGTTTAGTAAATGAACATAACGAACCGGCTCAAAATGGCTAAGATTCGTGTAGCTTAGAAATATTATATATTGGCGGCATCTGTCCGACATCATCCATCTTCGTTCTGTTTCCTGTATAGTAAGTGAAATGACGGCAGTTCATTTAAGCGAAGTTACATACCGTTGATTAAAAAAACAAGGCAGTTTTAAATGAACCAAGTTGAAGTTGCACCTGAAATGATTAGCCCACTTAGGCCTATCCACTTTTACATCTGATATGTCCACTTCGCTTATGGTTATATTTTCCAAACGTTTTCGCGTGCAGGCGAGAATTAAAAAAGTATTCTCAACGAATTAGGCCGTGTAATACAAGCTAGAGAGGTTCCCCTCAATTATTTGGTTGATTTTTGACAAGAGCTTCAGGAGGTGATTCACTTTTAACGTGTTTCTGTTTGCTGAGTATAAAAATATAGCTCTGTGTGGACTTAGTCTGGGAGCCAACTACCATTTGTTCCCTTAACCTTGCATTGTTGTATTAAGTTTTTTTTACTGTTGATTTTGGTAGCCAAGGGTCTCTATTTTCAGAAACTGCTTGATGACATGTTGTCACACTTGAGTAATTTGAGAAATTCAAGATGGCGTCCCAGATGGCCGCCATTACATATAAATGACTATAACTCCCTACCTGTTCATCATAGGAAGGTGATTTTTGTCTCTATACCTAGGTTTTAGGGCTCAAGCTATCCATTAGATCTATTATTATGTTAATTTGGTATTACATATTGGTAATTTCCAAGATGGCTGCCAAGATGGCCGCCGTAACACTAAAACTGGCATATCTCCTTAACTATTTACTCCAAAATAGTCGTGCAGGTGTCTAACTCTGGGTATTTTTGAGACACATCTATCTGTATCCGATCAAAGTTCATATACTGAATACACACAGAAAATTTAGAATCAGTTGCCTCAGTCGGTTACCGCAGGGACTTTATGAAACCATCACGAAGAAGGTTGTTACTATGGATCATGCAAGGAAGCATGTGAAGGTCGGAGCTGTGAAAGTATTTGATACCAATTCGATTTACTCAAGGGTGATTGGCCTACAGGCTAGTGGGTGGGACATTGACATTTAGGATGTGCTTGCGCCATTTCCAACGTCCCATTGTTGATGATACTGGAGATATGAGGATTGCCAAATCGAAATCTACCTTGAAGAAAATTCTCCAAGTTGAGGTGTCAGATAGAGTTGCTGGTGGTGCAAATGTTAGTGTGTTCGATGGCTCAGCAATACTCTGGGTAGTTTCTTGGCCTGTTGATGGGTCTGTCAAGGACTATATAGCGAACTTCAAATATTGCATAGGAAAAAGGTTACGGGTCGATGACGTGAATCTGATATTTGACAGATACTATGATTACAGCACAAAGAGTGTTACCAGAGGATCTAGGGAAACTGGTGTCAGTAGGGTTCATCATTTGCAAATCAACAGTAAACTTCCAGCGCAGACGATTCTACTAGCCTCTTCCAAAAACAAGAAGCAACTGATGCAACTGGCAGATCTGGCAACTTCACACGAAGAAGCAGATAACGTCATTGTCCAACAGGTCTTGAGTTGTTCCGCGGAAAATGCAGAAAGCAAATGCCGATGACACTGACGTCTTTGTACTGTTGCTGCATTATCAACACATGGCAAATCTCAAGAATGATTCTGAGATAGTCGAAGGATTACTCCCGGCACATGCACTTTCTGGCTGTGACACCGTTGCCTCCTATTTTGGAGTTGGAAAGGCCACTGTACTTAAAACACTTCGATCGGGGCACTCACTTAACTTGTTGGGTGCACCAGGTCATTCTATGGAATCTGTTATTCAACAGGCTACCCCCTTCATTTCCGCGTGCTATGGACAAACAAACTGTAGTACAATGTCAGAGACAAGGTTAAAGGTATGGCTGTCAAAAACAGGCAAAGGGTCATCATCAACACCGAAGTTGTGGACCTTGCTACCAACAACTGAGGCATTCGAGGACAATGTTAAAAGAGCTCACCACCAGGCTTTGGTATGGCAGTCACTGGAAGCGCAGAATCCACCCGAGTTGGACTCAACGGAATATGGTTTGGTAGAGGATGACCAAAACAAGTCCCTTCAACCAGTCACCCTCCCTGATGAAGTCAAACTAGCCCCAGAGATGGTACTACGTCTAATAAAATGTGGATGCCACAGTACTACTCCATGCAGTTCACGTGCTTGTAGTTGCAACTCTGCAAACATGAAATGCACAATATTTTGCGCCTGCTATAATCAGGGTTGCTGTAACCCGACATCATAGTTGATTGCATGTCTTTGCGATGCACATGGGCAACACAATGTACAACAGTGTAAATTATTTGGTGAAGTGGTAGCCATCCTTAAATTTGAGTTGTATAATATGCTTTTGGTAGTCTGTGTGAGAATTCAGATTTAAAATTAAAGAAATCTTGGATTTCTAGATGACATTTTTATTTTTTATTTTTATTGGTTCAACAAGAGTAACATGTACAAAGTAGTATGTAAATCAAAATCAGAGAAAAGTATTTAATACCCTTGTTTGGACCGTCCAACTGGGGTGACTGGAGTACCCATTTTAAATGGATGTCCACCTTTATATTAAATAATTAAATAGTATTTTACCTTGGTTTAGACTATATTTGTACCATATCATTCAGATTGTAATCATAAGTTTGTGCAGTATTAATGGAAAGATTTTGTGTAAATAGAATGTGCAAGATTTTGTGTTTGTGTTTGGTGCTATAGTGAAAGAATTGTGAAGTGTACACATTCGGTTGGGTTCTTATATATATAAATACCATTTAAATATTGACTTATTGTTTTTCTTCCTTAAGTAGATGAATGAATATTCACCTCAGCCTGCATGTGATACATTTGCAAAAGGATGAGACTGTGCAAAACACATATATATTAAAACAATTTAATTTATCAAAGTACCATTGATTAATGTGTCTTTTAAACTGTGAGCCCCTGAGCCCAAAAGGAAATATTAGTTTGAATGAGACAGGCAACTGATTCCAAATTTTTTGTGTGTATTCAGTATATGAACTTTGATCGGATACAGATAGCTGTGTCTCCAAAATACCCTGTGATAGACACCTTCACGACTAATTTGGAGTAAATAGTTAAGGAGATATGCCAGTTTTAGTGTAACAGCGGCCATCTGGGCAGCCATCTTGGAAATTACCATTATGTAATACGATATTAGCATAATTCATAGTTCTAATGGATAGTTTGAGCCCTAAAACCTGGGTATAGAGACAAAAATCAACTTCCTATGATGAACAGGTAGGGAGTTATTGTCATTTATATGTAATGGCGGCCATCTTGGACGCCATCTTGAATTTCTCAAATTGCTCAAGGGTGACAACATGTCATCAAGCAGTTTCATCAGTCTGATGTAAGATTGTTTTTACTTACCTCAGGAATTTTCTTTGTATTTAAATACTGACTGATAATATGAAGTCAAGCGTCGTTCTTTCCCTTATTGTGTTTCAGAGGAGAGAATCGTAAACACGGAATAACAGTTCATATCATAGAACCGGGTTATTTCGATACTGGTATCGCTTCAGTACAAACCGTCACAGATGCTATGGGTAGCATATTTAATAAGCTTGAGCCTGAAATCAAACGATTCTATGGAACAGATTACATGAGTAGAGGTCAGTGTTTAATTCATGTAACCCTTATATAGATAGGCCACACTGAAACGAAGACATAACGCTACTTCTTAACGCACATGAATTTTACTTTTAAAGTAAAGATTCTGTATTTTGATTCTGTATTTTTAAGTTCAAGTGAACTATATTCGGTATATTCCACATTTTTAATTTGATTAGGTGCATTGGATACATACTAGCTCGTCTTTTTCTATTTTCTGTTATATTGACGATTCGTTCGTGGTTGAAATTGTCATACTGTCAGTGTCACGTCTAAACAGTAGGCATTTAACTGCCTCTCATGCAAAATTATGGGTAAACGACAAAGAACAGTTTTCCAAACAGTTTTCCGGAAAAGGCGTTATCCCATGTGGGATATTATTAGCTCCAACGCACTTGGGTCGGAATGCCGCAGACTCCAGGGTCTGCATCAATTAATACAGGTCATGTATTATTAGACTTTCTTTATTTGTCACACAAGGCAAGAATAGCTTATGATTTGTTTGAAACTTTCATAAAGGCCGCATGCGCGAGTCATTCCATAGGCGGCAATTTGTTGGCGTCAAGCTTGTGGATTGTTTTTTTTAAATGTTTCTTTGTCGCATGGCGCTCAAGACTGATTGGTTGTGCCAGTAACATACCTGGTTATTAAGTCGGCCGTTTTCATTATCCTCACTCCATGGCAAGGGCTCATGGACACCACATTATCACTAACCCTAAAAGTCGTAATATGATAAAACAGTTTTGTGCCACAAATTGAGCTAGAGAATGAAGCGTCAAAGAAACTATTATTTTAGTAACTGTATATACATACTGTAGATCAATTAGCCTCCCATACCCCGGTTGTCTAGGAACTATAGGGCACCAGAACACCTTGCTATTGCGGTGTCTTCCGTTTGTTCTGAATTGTCTGCTATGTTGTAAAGGGTACCGTCCCCGCAGATTGGCACGCTGTCATAATAACTGTATTGATCGTGCGTACGACGGAAACCCCATCAAAACAAACATAAAAACAATCAGCGTGAGCTGTTAACCGCGTCTGATTAGTCGCGTTGGCTTTATAGTTGGTCGATCAGTCGGAGTAAAACTTCATTTCTCAGTGATATTGCAGAACTTTATTTATGTAGTCCGGTACTCGCTTGAGCTAACTGGCATCACGAGGCCTATTTGTTGAAGGCACCATGCTTGCCCTCATTAAATAGATTGGCACGTCGTCATTCGTGTGAAATAGCCTTGAGTATGTCGTAAAAAGCAAATCAAACAAGTTTGCTATATCTAAAATAGACCTCGTTTAAAACAAGATACCAAACATGTTATGTTACAATCGCGTATATATACTTAAGCCAACAATTCTGTGATCTTTATTTCAGTTGATTTGAGCATATTTTTGGATAAGGTTACCTCAAAGGATGTTTATAAAGTGGTGGACGCATATGTCCATGCCGTTACATCCAGGTGTCCTAAATACCGCTACCGAGTGGGCTGGGACGCCGCTACTCTCTTCCGATTTGTCCTCTGGGGACCGGAATGGCTGGTCGACTTGATCCTTGGTGCCAATATTCCCATTCCTCAAGAGCTTTTGTGACTTTCGTCTACGTTACAAAAATGGACCAGAATTTCCCTTCGTAGTCATATTAACGGTAAAAATCTATGGTTTATTGAATTATTGTCTGATTGCCGAATTGAGCTGTGTTAAAGTCCGAGGCTCACTATTTCACTGGAATGTAAGTATTAGCAGCGCAAGTCTATTTGAGGGCAAGAATATTTAATTCAATATTTAGTACAAACCAAAAGATGTTATACCTTCAAAATGACTTGTGTTCTTTTATTTACCAACTTCATAATTTTATGCAAAGAGATCAGGTTATCACATGATTTTCTACTCGGTGACAGAATCATAAAACATAAAACCGTTGTGCGAAACAAACAAATTGTAAAGCCAGCTTGGTTCTGTTGGATCTGATTTATTCCCAAACTGACAGGAGAGATAAACATGATCATTGCAAAGATGCTTTGATTAAACGCAAACAGAATAGATTTTAAATGACATCTGAAATAAAAATGAAATATATAAGTTACTCAACCTAAAAGATTCATGAAACGGGAATTTATTTGACCCCTCTATTGACTTTAACTTTCGCCCTTTCGGCATGTATGTGGTCATTTTCAGAATTACGGTGTGGAAAACATCGGTGGAAACGTTTTCTTTTTTTTATTTCCCCAGACATCGGAAGGCAAAGATATATTCATATATTCTGGAAACCTTAACAGAACTATATAATACCTTTTATAGACCAGATACCTATTGATGAAACTGTTACGTTTTCTCCATGTATTTATGGCAACTGAGATTATTCCAGGAAAAGATTTCGTACGCGACAAAGCTGAACACAGCTGTAATTAATGGGTTTCTTTCTTCTTTGGTTTTTTTTTTTCAGAGTTGAATTTAAGTAAATTTATTGTTTAAATCCTCAATGTATGGTTATTCATGTGAGGCCACGATATAAGCCGAGTGCTTACTGTGACATTTTTTCAAATATATGCTTCTATAAGTCACATCAGACGTTCAAACAGGTGTTTTCCAGGCAGATTAACATTTACCCAAAACGAAGGTGCATTAGGGGTTTCATTAAACACTCCTTTACCATGTTTACAAATATACGGAAATGATTGTTCAAGACAGTTGAGCTTTAAATCCGTTTTCCGTATTTTTGACTTTGTTGTATAAAGAGCACAAACTCTTTTCCTGGCTACATCTGACTTTATAAACGGAGTTTATATTGGAGTGTAGACAAACACTTAGGGTATTTTTTATTACCGAATACAATGCACGGGAAAATATAATAACAGAATGCAAAATTACTCATAATAAACAACGAAGCCATACAAAGTAAAGGTGGCTGCCAGCAAACATGTCATGTTCATGAAAATATATAAATATGCTTTCAACTGCTAATTGCACAATAGAACCGAAATATATCATCTAAACCAATTGACTCTTATTCAATACAACTGAAAACTGCCCTATTGGGACATCGCAAATCTATAATTATTCATGTATTAATGTAATTGCTGCTCATCGCAAATCTAGAATTATCCACGTACTAATGTAATTACTGCTCATCGCGAATCTAGAATTATTCACGTTCTAATGTAATTGCTGCTCATGGCAAATCTAGAATTATTTTCTCACTAATATAATTGCTGCTCATCGCAAATGTAGAATTATTCGCATACTGATGTTATTGCTGCTCGTCGCAAATCTAGAATTATTTACGTACTGATGTCATTGCTGCTCGTCGCAAATCTAAAATTATCCACGTACTAATGTAATTGTTAATCACCGCAAATCTAGAATTATACACCTACTAATATAATTGCTGCTCATCGCAAATGTAGAATTATTCATGTACTTATGTAATTGCTGCTCGTCGCAAATCTAGAATTATTCAAGTACTAATGCAATTGCTGCTCGTCGCAATTCTTTAATTATTTACGTACTAATGTAACTGCTGCTGATCGCAAATCTAGAATTATTCACGAACTGATGTAATTGCTGCTCATGTCAAATCTAGAATTATTCATGTACTTATGTAATTGCTGCTCGTCGAAACTCCATCTACGCGATGCTTAAAAAGGCTTCGGAGATTATTGGTGACATTTGGATTACAAGCTTGGCTGACGAAAATCAGGACCCCGATTCCCCCATTCAGGATAATAAAGACGTACCAGATAAACGGCATTGACATAAGGTTCGCGATAAATCCGACAATCCAGGTGAAGCCTAGCGTCACCGACATCTTGATAAAGAGGGCGTTGTGGTTGGTGTTTGTGTTGGTGTGTTTTTCAATATCAGACATCTGCCTTATGACATGGATCACTCGTCCAAACAAACACATATTACTCAAGAGTACAAGTCCGATTGGTAGGGCGAAGGCCAAACCGACGTCTATTCTACGAGACAAGAAACAAGCCTGATCATTGCCGTATCCAGTTGAACTGTTTCCCGACTGAACAAGGTGCACACATACATACGACCCGACAATAATAGATGGGAGTCCAAATCCAAAAAGAGAATACTTTAGAAAACGTTTGACATGAGAGTCGTGAATATGGGTGAATGGTTGAGTAAAGATGACGTACATGTGATAAGCGGCCATGTTTTTCCAAGCAAAAACTGAGAGCCAAACATAATGGAGCGACATGCCGATAATACGGCAAGCCCAGATATCATCTTTGGCATATCCACTCACAAGAAGTAATAGCTGACTAACAAAAATAAGTGTGACCAAAGTCATGGTGAGTCTGCCAGGAATCGTCTTGTTAGCTCTCGCCAGAATACAAATAATTAGGGTTAAGGCTAAGGCTGTGAGCGACAGACATACACAAACCATAGTGAGTACAACTTCAATCTCGTCAGGACCGATAAATGTGAAGGGATCTTTTTGACTATTTTTTTATACCAACCTGAATAATTCACGCAGATTCTCACCTTGCCTTTTACCAGGTAAAAATCTGAGGGGCTCACCACTTCTCCTGCCCAGGATAGTTCCATGGCGCCAGTTTCGTTGTCAATCGTGTACTCCGTTTCGTTTAACTCAATCTGGTTACAGCGTGTCAGCTTATTAATGGGTACAAAAGCGTCCGAGTTAACGATGTAGTCCTCTGGCAAGTTAAAATTTGAACTCTTAAACATGTAATTCACAGTTTCACACCTCATTGTGTGTTCTGTGGAATAAACCGGATTTAATCCTATGGACCAGATGGTTCCATCAATGTCGAAACCTGTATCGTACAGTTTCAACAGTGTCAGTTCAACTTCTTGTGGAGTTATGTAACCGTTGATTGCAATGTGAAAATTAACTTTTATCAAAGAAACATTATTACGAGATGATATATTTCCAATGTCTGAACAAATGTCAATGTTAAATTTAACAAACAATATTGTAAGACCTGCTAAAACCTGGCTTTTTAAGATCCCCTCTGTGACAGACGTGGACAAATGAGACTGGAGAATTTCAAACTGATGAGCTGGAGGCTGAAGGTAAAGGGTCATGCTGTATCCCACACTCGCAGCTGTCTCGTATGCATCTTCACATGAATGGTTTCTTACAAAGCGTCCTTTAGAGCACACTAAAGCTCGGCACATCTTCTACAAAACAAAGGATGAAGGGGAAATCATAGCCAAACAAACTATTTTTTTTTATCGAATTCGTGTTCCTGTTAAATTTGCTGAACGCCACTCTCTGTTCGTCTATTATGTCGTAATCTAACCGTTGGATGCCTCTAAATCTGCTTGTACACCGTGTTCCTTGTCATTTTTCTGTTATTGAACCCAAATAACCTTTAGTAAATAGTGTTTCTGAAAGTGAAATGACATTGAGTATATAGCGTTCAGCGTAAAATAAACAAAGTACTCACCAAGTTTGGATGGTATATCATTTTGTCAGGACATTCCATTAGATCTGACGATTCTTTGTCCGTTTCTGTTTGAGTAGAGAAACCAGTGAATTTTAATAGCACCGAGAACGAAGGCGTCGGATGGCTGAAAATTGGCAATGGTGGAAAACATTTGGATGGTGTGCTAAATATCTCCTCCATATATGACCGACCTATTCCATTACAAAACGCGCAAAATATGTTGCGGTATAGTCTGCCGTGAACATTCACTATATTTTGGTATAATGCACAAGCTCGCACATTGTAATCATCAACTGTCTGACTGCAAGACGATATAGTTTTGTCTTCAGTTGAACACATGGCTGGTCGTGACTCCGGGTCTGGGGATCCAATAACAGAACAGCCTGGATTCTTTATCACCCTAGCGAACATCTCTTCTTCCGAATTTAACCCGCTCACATCCACATTTTCAAAACACCACAATTGTACCTTCCAAAACCGTGGCTCTTCATCATCGGAATGACAATGCGCACAGAAAGAGTTGAAATAGTTGGCTCCTGATGTCTGGCTATAGACAGGCATGCTGTCAGCTAATTCCTCCTTCGAAGTTAAAGCCGGCTCTGGGTTTTCACATCTTTTTTTGGTATCAGAATCATTGAAGCTGTCCGGGCATTTGTCTACCAAATAATAAGAAAATCTATCCAACTTCTTCCTTTCATTCTGGGGGATTGCATATTGACACGACATATATGGGGTTTTGTTGGCGATGTTAAGATATTTGTCAACGCAACAATTTCGTGTTTTGTCACAGTTGTTACAATAACAACCGTAACATTTAATTGACGAGCATTGATATGGATGTGTCATTTCATACGCCGCATCACAAACAGATTCCTCTGGGCATACCAGACTATCCCAAAACAAAACTGTGTCTTCAAAAGTAAGATTATTTGGAAAAAAGACCGGAACTAC
>JAVFBZ010209026.1:0-13239 GCA_032466195.1 Katharina tunicata
CGGATGGCTGAGTGGTTTAGGTGGCCGGCATTTACTGCTGGCGACTCGGTGCCTGACTCTGAGGGTAGAAGGTTTACTAGTAGAAGGTCGGATGGCTGAGCGGTTTAGGTGGCCGGCATTTACTGCTGGCGAGTCGATGCCTGACTCTGAGGGTAGAAGGTTTACTAATAGAAGGTCGGATGGCTGAGTGGTTTAGGTGGCCGGCATTTACTGCTGGCGACTCGGTGCCTGACTCTGAGGGTAGAAGGTTTACTAGTAGAAGGTCGGATGGCTGAGTGGTTTATAACGCCGGCGTTAACTGCTGGCGACTCGGTGCCTGACTCTAACGGTCGTGTGTTCGATTCCTGCAAGGGTCTTAGCCTGCAAAATATTCTGAACTAGAATCTGTTCAGTATCAGAGAGTGTTATTCCAAAAATGAAAATACAGTTAACGGGCACTTTCTAAACGACACAAATTTTTTTCCATATTAGTATTCTAATTTACATCTACCTTTAACTGCTATATGTCCTTATTGCAACTACAACAATAGTAGTATTCTAATTAACACATACCTTATACTGGAACATGAACTCGAATTTGCCATCGTATTCTGCCAACTGAATGCTGCAGTCAGAGTGTCGCTCCCACTTTGGACATCTGATTGTGAACATGGAGCGATCGTTGCCGAATGTTGAAACGCTATATCTGCTTCAGGATTGACCAGGATAAACACCGATTTAATCATGGTAGTTCTAGAGACGACACACGTCACAGTAACTGAAAGCGACATCAAACATTAAGTATGAAGTTTTATGGGATTAATAACAGCTAGATTTTACACGGATGGCGATGGTCATATTTACCACACGATCACACCAGGGCTTAGCAATATTATAATTTTCAACTTTGTAATATATTAAATCAGGTCCAGTTTAGCAGGAAAATTCATTTAAGTCAACAAAATGAAATTTTATATAATGGTGAGCAATATCGGAAGAAAGAACGTGAAACTATTTCAAATAGTTTCTTGTTCATTTGCAGTACGTAACAGAAATTGTGTTATGCCTCAGCCACATTTGCCGCAGCGGCCGTGGGGTCTAAAATATCAACGGCCAATAGCAATTACAGGGCCGCCGCAGCATTCCCACGGTTACATACTAAAGCAGTCACATATGTTAGGTTAGCCGCACGGCGTATTTTGAATTTGTGGAGACAGAAAATCTGCGGCTGTCGTACGGCCTTTGAAGTGATGACGCACGGTCGCCTTAGGACGTTCCTGCGGCTGCCGTAGGTGTTTGACAAATACCAAGATAGCCGCAAGGCACCAGCAAGGCGGCCACAGGGGGACCATACGGCGACCGTGCGGCAAGACTGACGCTACCGCTACACACCAATCTATATGACAGATATGACTGATAATATACATATAAAACAAAACTCGTATATACACCTGCTCTACGCTCGGCGCAGACTGCCACGGGGGCCGCACGGATGGCGTGCGGCAAGCATACGGGAGCCTCGCGTTACCCGCAGATTTTGCCACATACCGCAAGACCACCATACGGGAACCGTAGGGCCGCCTTAAGGCTGTGTGATGCCTCAGCCATATTTGCCGCGGCGGCCGTGGGGTCTAAAATATCAACGGACAATAGCCTAGGGCGCCCGTGGAAATCCTGCAGCCGCCCAAAATATGTGGGAGCCCACAGTTGTTACACCGTGTTATGTAATAATCAACGGGTAACGTAATAGCTACCGTGTAATGTAATACAAAATGCCGTGTTATGTAATAACACCGTGTCATGGTATACAAATTGCCGTGTAATGTAATAAAACAGTCGAGGTGTTATATAATACAAAAGAGCCGTGTAATGTAATTACTTTTTTTAAAAAACATGTTGTCTAATAACAAATTGACGTGTTATGTAATAATACGCATTATATCTTTATTTAAGTCTTAATTTATTTAGTTGCTTGAAGAATCTCTGTCGCACTAAAATAATTAAGATAATGTGTTAGTGGCCATCCTAATTATTGCTGAATAACATCCGGCAGCTCAGAGAAGAGAGTTAAAACTTTCAACAGATTCTTGTCGGAAATAAAAGCGTACAGATAGACACTATTTAGGTTTGTTTGATTAGGGCTATCGTTCTTCAGCAATTTTGCCCCATGGGAGCCGAAGTCACCATATCTACCTTACTGTCAACTGAGACGACCCACATATATACGTTAGTGCTTTCAATAAAAATGTACTTTAGAATGTAAAGGTATAGTAGTATACAAAGCGCAGCTGGGGTGATATTGATGGGGCCGTGTTTACTTATTAAAGTAGTGGTGCAAAATGGCGCTAAAATGTCAGAATAATTCATCGTTAACAGATTTAACTGACAAGACCCAAAAACGACCGTACACCTCACTAAATAAAATCATGTCCACCTAAACGGTGGAAAACTGAACGCCTATTATATCTTATTGCCACATTGGGTGAAGAGTGTATTGTCTGATACACATGCGCAGGTCATATTTATCGTGTGGTGTAGGATGCTCTGTTATAGCTGGTGTGTGTATGGTGTGGTGTGGTGGTAATTTGGGGCAGAAGCAGTGTTGCCAACGTGTATAGCTTTTCATATGTATAGCTACAGTGGTTCTACTAACGAACACTGCTTTTCGTACACATTCGCATACTTAGTCCAAGCTTTGTTAACCCTTTTATAGAAAAAAATCAGTTCAAAACCGACCTTCACTGATTGACATCAACTTTTGCCCTTATAAGTTTTGGAGGTCGTTGATTACGAATATAAGATCAGTTCTAATCTTGACCTTGACTCTGATTTTTTAAGAAAAAATGTCAACAGGGTTTAAAAATCCAGGACAAATACAAATTATACATGGGACCTTTAATATTTACATTCAGAATACTGCATTGCAAACCAAATACAATGCCATGACAACGACTCAAGGTAAAGTTCTTTGTGTCGTCAAATGTGAAAGGGTCAAGGTCATAGATCGATTTTTTTTTTTTTTGTCTGTTAAAAAAAAAATGTCTTAATATTTGACCTTGAAATTCTGGATTAAAGTCACAGTTGGGGCCAAAATTGTTCTCATTTTCGTACTTAATTACTTCGAAAGTCTAAGCATACAAAGTTTGAAGGCAATCGAAAGAGGTCGACGACGGACAGAACTGAATATTTTACTGTCTCGATGTTATAACATACGGAGAAAGGTTTTTTGACTTACGTTCAAACTTAGGTTGTTCGTCCTAGGTTTAAAGTTTTATGTTTATCGTTTTAGGCTTGTCGTTTTAGGTTTATCGTTTAAGGTTTGTCGTTTTAGGTTTATCGTTTTAGGCTTGTCTTTTTAGGCTTGAAGTTGTAGGGTTGTCGTTCTAGGTTTGTCGTTTAACGTTCTTTATTTTTCGTTTAAAGTTAGGGTGTTTATTTTGGTTTATACGTTTAATAAGTAATTTTGTCCCGATTAGCCGCCCATACGAAGAAAGTATCTGCCAGAAATAGATATCAGAATAGCCATGACGGTTACAGTTCAAAGTAATTTATCAATATGTTAACCTTGACACTACGACCTGAGAACTGTAGCAATCGGCTACTTACACTGTGTGCATGCAGTTGTGTGTTTCGATGTCTGTCAGCAACCTGCCAAGGTGTTGACTTTCCTGCTCATTTCCATTCAGTACAAAAAGCTGGCCACGGTGACATATTCTCAATAATTTTAAGTACGACAGATACTTTTCAAACAACTGAATAAAATTAGACTGAAATAAAGATATGATGCGTATTATTACATAACACGTTAATTTGCTATTACACAACACGTTTTTTTAAAAATAATTACATTACACGGCAATTTTGTATTACATAACACGGCGACAGTTTTATTACATTACACGGCAATTTGTATTACATAACACGGTGTTATTACATAACACGGCAATTGTTATAACATTACACGGTAACTATTACATTACTCGTTGATTATTACATAACACGGTGTGACAGTCCGCAAAAGTCAATTGAAATTCATAAGACACTAGGGCACGGCAAACGCAAGGCTACCGTACGCCGGTCGTATTGTCGCCGTATTGTCTGCTCTATGGCATGGCTACGGCGTGTCTAATTGCTACGGCGAACCTAGAAATGAAAACAGTTATAACTCCGCGCTATAATCCCACGGCGACCCCTACGGCCTGTAAAATATAGGGATACGCCCTACGGTGACCCTGAGACCACAGCAGATCCTCTGCGGCCGCCGCAGGTATCTCTCGATTCCACGGCGACCATATGACCGTAGAGCAAATGTGACTGAGGCATTAATGATACACCTTTATGATGGATTTTGTTGACAGCAGCTATAACGATAGTTTATGTTACGACCATTATAATAGATCGGTGATTTAAACACTGTTAACGATGCTGTTTGTAGGCATTACGACCTTCAAACTATCACAAGTGACGTTGATAAAATCTAAGCATAGTCGCAGTCGCTAGAAGACGCAGGCGTTTCTATTTTTAATGTGAGGTGTGGCGGACAATGGGATAACATGTAAGATTATGGCCGAGGGAATCTTGGCATACTGCCAGCTAGTTCGAGCCAGCGGCTACACAATGGGAAAACATCACGGCATTCCAAGAAAACGTCACGGCATTCCAAGAACGCCACCTGTAGGTGAACTAAACTGATGCGAATTAGTGTTTATCCATCAAATTTGGTGGGTCAAAAAAGGTGAACTATTCTTATCCGGATCAGATTTAGTCCACCTTTTCTGCCGTGTAAACGCAAACCTAAAACTGATCCGGATCAGAGCCGGCTCAGACCCATCAATTTTTGGCCGTGTAACCGCGGCTATTGTATCAAACAAAAGTGAAACAGTCATTATTACTCCAAAGCGCGATAAACATAATCCCAGAATAAATCAATTACCGTTACCTTGGTTAATAGCTCTGCGACGTACTCTGTTCAAATACTCGAAGGAATAGGCCTAATTCCTTGATTCTTGTTTTAGTGGCCATTTCGTTAATAATTTATACGGATTTCGGAAGTTCAATCCACTGCGTTATAGGTTGTAAATAAACGCTAAATGATTGATTGAGTCAGAGAGACGGTGTTAACGTATAGCAAATTATGATGATGGTTATAAATATAAATGCATATGGCTTAATACAACGAAACAAACACATAAAGGCGATTGTTCAAATATTAGCTTGTCGATGGCTTCCGTGGAAATATAAATACTGCTGATGCTGAAATAATACTGCGAGCTGCTATGATAGTTTGGAAGATAGCAGTTATACCGGTAATTCATTTGACGACCATTGAGATAGAGTGATGGTTAAAACAATATTGGTGATGATGCTGTTGGCAATACGACCTTCAAACTATTACAACTGCTGTTGATTATATCTACGCCTAGTCGCTTTAAGAGTAAAACGTAGGCCTGTCCATTATTGGTGTGTGTCGCTTGAAAACGCTATTTTATCCACTTTTGTTGTTTAGTTTTAGATATCCAAAACAACTAAATAATTATTTCCGGGTATATCACAAATAGGTGAACCGGTCGTTATTAACATTAAAGCTCTGTCAAGTAAATCCTACATTAAATCAATTTACTTTCCCACAGTTATTGCCAAAGCTTTTACTCTTTGTTCTAATTGCATTGTTCATGTCATGCTATTTAGGTTCTACCCCGCTCAAATATCCGAAGTAATAAACCTATGTCAGTCATTTATTGTGTTTACTTTCTTATTATTCGCTCTTATCGCCATTTTATAGATAGCCTAAATTGTTGTCATTTAACATGTGACGTAAACCATTCTACTAAATGGACTCGCCAATAAGTGAGTAGGTCGGGCGTGTTTAATAAGTTATGGCGAATGAACGAGCCTGTCAACCATGGTTATTGTTCATGATTTAACAAATTTTTCCCTCAGCATTTATTGACACGTGTACAGTATATACAAATGGGCCAAATAGGTAATCTGATAACGCTCATTTTATGTAAAGGTCCACCATTTTTTTAAATTTCAATTTGTGTAGTGTCTAGATTCATCTATTTTTAACTGTATTTACGTCCGATTAGCTGACATAAGTAAACTACGTAGTGTTCATCCGATTTGCTGAAATAAGTAGACTCATGTTCAACCGATTTGCTGACATAAGTACACTAGTGTTTATCCGAGTTGCTGCCTTAAGCAGACTTGTGTTTATCCAGTTTGCTAACATAAGTAGATTTGCATTCATCAGAATGGCTGTAATAAGTAACCTACTTTTCATTAAGTTTGTTGACATAGGTTCATCTAGTTTTTTGTTTAAGCGGCATTTATAAGCTAGATACATCACAAAAACATGACTAAGATGGATTTTCACCTGGGTATATTGATAAGCAATATCAATATACCCAGAAGTTGAAAATCCATCTTAGTCATGTTTGTGTTCATCTAGTGTGCTGACATAATAAGACTTGCGTTTATCCCATTCGCTGACAAGTGGAGTTGCATTGGCAAACATTTAAGTCCATGCAAGTCGACAAATATAAAAACTCTTTTTGACCTGTTGCTTGAACCTATGCTTGATGCACGTTTAGCATTCTCATTTAGTCTGCAAACCCACATAGTCTAGAATTTATTTTTTCTCACAAGGACAGACCTCGATTATTTTTATTTTATTTCACAATATCCGATAGTGGCTTGTACTTATCTCCTGGGAGTGGATCCATCACCGACGTAAGCAAATTAAATATTAATAGATATTACATTTGAAGTAAAACGTTTTGTTGTTCATCCATTGGTTTATAAGGCGTTGCCCATAAATGAATGAAATAACCGTTTAGCTGTGTCAGACACTGATCATGGTGAAGTCGAGATTTGTTTATGATAACGGAATCGCTTCCGTTCAAGCGAAATCTATGTCGGTATATTTCTATGGAGTTGGAGAGCTTAATTGATGGGTATTTTCTCTCTCACTCATTTGACGATAGTGTCTCGTAATGATTAGAAAATACTGTATCGCCAATATGCTCCTTGAAACATATCTACCGAAGCGCACATATGTTATATGTAATTTGGACTGACGATTCGGTGTCTTCGCCAATTATGGTGGACATTTACATGGGATTACACGGTTTCCTTTTTTTAATCTGCAAAGCTTGGTCATTTAAAAACACCATAACTCATAACCATATACACGGACAGGCACACATGATCAACGTATCTGTGTATTATGTCATGGAGTCTGTAAACAGAGCCTTTACACAAGTCTACATTGATCGCCGATATCACGATAAAGCACAGGGCGTAAATATATGTCCGCTGAAGCAGTTATTCCTGGATATTCAAACCAAGCGAAAAGCATGCTAGTATCCATCGGGATATGCCCACTCCTATTGTTTTGATGTGTGCACAAAGCGGCACTATTAGCATTAATGGTAATTACATGGGATTTATTCATATGAATTATGAACTCCGTAGAATGGACATTTAGACAATGCGGTTTACTCCGGTTGGTGGGTGTATAGTTTAAGTGCTGCTGGGTTATAGTATCTGCTTAACCGAGTTCAAGGCAGAAACAGGATCATGGTGTCAAATATTATCATGATTTTTTTGTACGTATTCTCCTGTCCGTCATTGACGTCATGGTGATGACATACATAACAATTCCAAAACCCTGAAAAAGACACACGATTTTGACGCCATTTTTTAACAATAGAATCACAACTGCCAATAACGAAAGCTTGGTTAGCAATAAGCTTTGAATAAAAAATAAATACTTAACAGGTTTTGTGTGTACAGTAATAAGATATGAATAGAAACACACAGTTTGTTGGTTTGTTTAGTAATAAGTTATCAACAAAAGCATAATTTACTTGTTTTGTGTGGGTATACGCTATAAAGAAACACATAATTTGTTGGTTTTGTGTGTACAGTTATAACTAATAAACAAAAGGACAATTCACTTGCTTTGTGTGGGTATACGCTATAAAGAAACAAATAATTTGTTGGTTCTGTGTGTACAGTAATAAGTAAAAAACAAAAGCATAATTTTCTTGTTTTGTGTGAGTATACGCTATAAAGAAACACATAATTTGTTGGTTTTGTTTGTACAGTAATAACTAATAAACAAAAGCATAATTTACTTGTTTTGTGTGGGTATACGCTATAAAGAAACACATAATTTGTTGGTTTTGTGTGTACAGTAATAACTAATAAACAAAAGCACAATTTTCTTGTTTTGTGTGAGTATACGCTATAAAGAAACACATAGTTTGTTGGTTTTGTGTGTACAGTAATAACTAATAAACAAAAGCATAATTTTCTTGTTTTGTATGAGTATACGCTATAAAGAAACACAAAGTTTGTTGGATTTGTGTGTACAGTAATAACTAATAAACAAAAGCATAATTTTCTTGTTTTGTGTGAGTATACGCTATAAGGAAACACATAGTTTGCTGGTTCTGTGTGTACAGTAATAAGCTATGAATAGAAACACACATAGTTGGTTGGTTTGTGTAGTAATAAGCTATAGACAAAAGCATAATTTTCTTGTTTTGTGTGAGTATTCGCTATGAAGAAACACAAAGTTTACTGGTTTTGTGTGTACAGTAATAAATTATAAACAAAAGCATATTTTATTATTGTTGTTTGTGTGAATAAAAATACAGCTTGTTGGTTTGTGTATTTAGTAATAAGCTACTAATAAAAATATAGTTTGCTGGTTTAGTGTGAAATGTAAGCTAAGAATTATAAATGGTTTAATGCTTTCGTGTGTTAGATATGAAAAAGAACATAGTTTGTTGGTTGTGTGTGTACGCTATGAATAAAACATAGATGGTTGGGTTTGTGTGTAAGCTATGAATAATGACATAGTTTGTTGGTTTTGTGTATATAGTAATAAGCTACGAATACAAATATTGTTTGCAGGTTTTGTGTGAAATGTAAGCTATGAATTATAAATGGTTTACTGCTTTCGTGTGTTAGATATGAATAAAAACATAGTTGGTTGAGTTTGTGTGTTTACTAACAAGCTGTAAATAAATAAATAGTTTAGTAGTTTTGTTATAATGCTTGCGGGTAGCAATTTGTTTCTTAACATGTTTGTGAAATATATTTTGTATTTTGTTCTTTTTTAAAGTTCATATTTTATTCATCTTTAGATTGGCCTAAGGAATTTGAAATAAAAGACAACCTGATGTAAAATAATGATAACAGACAAATTGTAAGAAATTGGATAATCCCCAAGGGTGTAAAACATTGGATATAGATAAAAACAAATGTCGGATAATTGTCTATGATTCCACAAAATTATATACGCAGTTCATAAAACAAATTGCGTATTGATCAAATACGTTTCTTATATCAAAACACGAAGCAAGCGAAATTTAACATCAAATAGATTACTGCACCTGACATTTTGTAACAGTCTTCATACAGTCTTTGGGTGTTTTTAAACAAAATCAAACGATGGAGGATTATATAATACAGAGATACTTCGGAAACAAGTTGATGACTATACATCAAAATAATGATGTTGATATTTACTTCATAATAAAAATAATAGGTTGTACTTAGATAATGCTTACGGGCGCCCCTGGTGAAGCTTACATAAATTATGTAAATGATAATATGAAAACTGGTTATTAAAGATCATTCAGGAAATGAAAGTAAAGATGTTTGAAATTAAAATGACATTGTAAAAAGATGATTAAGATCTGGTAAAGGATATTTAAAACTTTTCTCACGACATGACCCTTTTAATGATGATAATACTACCATTCAAATAAAGAAGATAATGGTTACAAGGATGAAACTTGTGATGATGATAATGAATATTTCGGGCATTATAATGAAGAAAATAATAAGGATAACGATTATGTTAATGATTAGAGTAATAACAAAGATTACGATCGTTGCAAAAAAAGAAAACGATAATATTCGTGTGGATTATGCTAATGCTGTTCACATTTCAGAATTTCATATGGATGGCAACTTCTTCGATTTACGAATAAATTGAAGAAGTTGTTATCCATATACAATACTGAAGTGTTAGTTTTTCCAGCTTCTTGAATGCCACTCACAGAACTTATACTGATGTTGACAATTAGTATTGATTTAAATTATAAAGCTGATGAATATAAACGTTCACACAACATGCTCGCTCATTGATAGGGATTGTGAGATGACAACACTGGATATCAGCTTCTCTTTCTTAAAGAAGCAAACTTTTGGTACAGTTTCTAAAATTGTTAATCAACCATTTAGCATGAGAAAAATATGTTCAAGATAAATTCAATTTCTTTCCTAGAAGAAAGAAGTGTTTAATTCATTGTAGTCTTCGTTTTGGGCATTAAGCAACGTTATCCAGCCATCTGATCAAGGATGTTGTGTCTGTTGTGAAGGGCAAATGTGAAAATGAACAAATCTGACTTACCATTATATGTAACACCAGGTACTAATTTTGTCATAGATCCTATGTGGTCATTACTAAGAGAAAACGTGCAGTTCCCATCATATGTTTTACTTCCGACATCCGGTATAAAACCTTCCTCGCCACAAAATATCTCACTTTGAGTATAATCCATTGTTAGCAACAATATGGTGACGAACTGGACTAAGAAAGGGGGATAAGCCGGGGTAATGTTCTTGATGCGCATGCTCATTGCTGCTCCGCCAATAAACGTACGTCACAAAATGGAAGCAGATGAGGCGGGCTTATCTGAAAGCTCCAGAAACGTCCTATCATATCTGAAACGATAAAATATATATAACAAAAATAAGTAAACTCGGATTAAAATTATTTGAAAAAGTTCGATGGTCATTTTGAAGGGGAGAAAAAAACGCAATTATCTACAGATGCATAGAAATTTCTATTTACTATTAGTTCCATCGGAACAAGCTAGTAACGCGTACCACATTCAACGGGAAAACATCCCCGGGAATTGTCAAATGAACATCTCTCTCGCTATTGATTAACGACTTCCTCAAGATGCCGCAATATCAATAAAACGGTAGACGTTAATTTGCTTTGAAGCTACAATACATTACAAGCTAATCATAATACCAACATAATTGAACTCTGTACATATTGTGTACTTTTAGGGCGTATTTTAGGAAGAAATTTGGTCCTGGGATATAATTATGTATACACCTTGAAGACTTGCAGAGGGAGAGCAATGCTATACAGACAACTAGAAACTATATACCTCAAAGGAGTTTCATTATTGGAGCAGGAACCTAGTCACTGCTCATCTTGTTTTTGTTCTGAAAAGAGGGAGGGCTAGTTAAAAAAAGCTAATTCGTTACCAATTCAATCAGATCGGCACGAAATTTGGCTTTATTATTATTTGGACCATTGCGCATCTTTGAACTGAGTCCGATTTTTTAAACGACGTCGTCACACGTCGCGAATAGCGCTTTAAATCCCGATTCTTGCACTACAATTAGGGGCTGTATTTCAGAGCCAGCGCTATGGATCCAAGGTACATACAACGATAAAACCAACATACGGCCAACGCCCATTTGATATACTGTACTTCATTTTATATGCGAGTTGAAAAGACCATATAGCCGACAAATTCGCATAAACAGTTTATAAACAAACCTATTGTCGAAGCAATAACAACATCTGTTCAATTGACATCAAGGTTCCACTCCGGAGCAAAGTAAGTGGTGTTAATTGATGTAGTGGTGTTAATAAAAGTAAGATTTAATTGAGATATGTATGGTGCAAATTAGTGTTGACGAATAAGTGTACATGTTTCGCCAGGTGTAAATAAGATATATTCCTTAAAAACAAGAGTGTACAAGGGTTTATATTTATAATAGGAAGGGGTCGTTGAAAGTAAATTTTCGTGTGAGAAGGTTTGGCGTTTACGAGGAAATTTTTTAATAAACTCTGTCTGCTACAGTGCCTCTGGCAACTCGTCAATAACAGGCTATACGGTGCATTTTCTTTTCAGATCAAAAACCTTAATAATTGGCCACTGCTAATTTAATTAAAAGTTAACTTTTCCTTGAAATGTTTAATCAAGTAAATGCTTTCGACTGTTTGTCTAGTTATTTTTAATCAATTTTATCTTAACATATTGCAGTAATCCCCGGGTATTAAATCTAATGTCAAAATAAATCCCATTATTTGTATTTGCACTAAATATTCCTGGAAACTCACTGGCGATCCTGGCATAGTTTTAAGACTAATCGTCCGACAATTTCCTACCCTAAGTAATATGACTTTATGGAAGTTTAGCCAAGGATAGAATCATTAATGATAGTAATTTGATCAGAGCAATATTATAATGCTTCATATGAAAGAATATGATCGTATATGACCTTATTGACGTCTAAACCCGAAATACATTTTTTTTTTTTAGTAAAAAAAAATGACTTAGAATGACTAAGACGATCACTGGGACAGAAGAAACAAAACACCTAGATGTGTTATTTCCATAATATGATAAATAAAATTTGCTTTCATATTCTTTTACAAATGATATTGCGATGGCGGAAACTCTTTTATATTGCAGAAAAAAAATGTCACCACTCAGTCCCAAATAAAAACGAAAGAGAAAGGCTGAAATAAAGTGAACAGATTTAATCAAAACCCCTAGATGTGAAGAGCTAAATCCCAAATATACGAGTAGTCCTCATACAACATGAACATTAACAATAGGTTATATATAACAAATATGTTAGGTTGTCGAGCATGGGAGAGCTGAGTCCCTTTGAATGTTGCAGTAGTTGTTGTAGTTTTCAGTCCGCTTCTCCGCCTTAGGTATATAAGAGAAGTTTCAGGAGGCTGCGGAGATCCCGTGGGGGTTTTGTTGTTGTTGTTGCGGTTTCTGTTCCGGTTTTCCACCCATCACCGTTAATGTAAAGTAGCCATAGTAGTCAACTTTGAATATGGCGTTAAACACCAATCAAATAGGTAAATTTACCAGGTAACTAATATAACCAACGAAATCCTCTCAGTAATACTACCTAAGTAAATGTGTATCAACTAATGTAATTAAACTAATTCGCCTTACCTGGATACAACAGGTAAATCCGCACTAAGCTGATTTTGCCGACTGAACACCTGAGCAGTACATCACAAATAAATTCAGGTAAAAAGCAGTCAGTAAAGGATGGAGAGATGCGCTATTGACGAGGTGGAAATTATAGGATGGTTGCTAAGTAACGCCCGCGCGTATTGCTACGAGTGCCCGCCTAAAACCAAGAAAACAACAATATACAAATACTACGGCTATAATATTGGTTATT
>JAVFBZ010209037.1:0-10745 GCA_032466195.1 Katharina tunicata
CCGTCTGTCTAAGGGCGGTATGTCCAGAGTGTGGTCATGCTGCCTGTATGCTACTCAGGCACGGCCTAGAACACGTTCTGTCCATACGTTCTACGTTCGAAAATACGTTCTGCTGTTTTGATGGGCAAAACACCACCTCAAATGAACTCAAATTTGATGCTCAATTAGTGAGAAACTCGCAAGAAACTGACTATAAATCCCGGATTTTCCAGAGTAAAATGACGGCACGGACTTTTCACAACCTTTTTACTAGTGTCATTGATATAACCGGCTGTACTCAGCACTGGATGAAGAATATTGTGCCTGCAGAGCAAACCTCTTCCCCTTGTATGGATGTGTGAATGGAGTACACTATCGTCACATGGGTGGAATACAATTTAGTAAACCGTAAAACACCAATCAATCAACCTAACAATACTGCAGTGGAAGTTTAACGTGTTATTTGTGACAGGCGTGGCACCGACGTGCTTCCTCTACTCCGAGCATAACGTTTTCTCTTCAGTAGTCCAACGGTTCACAATTTTCGAATTTTGAGCATGTATTATTACTTCACACTTCTTGATAAATGAGACCCTTACTGGTAATCATCTTAAAATAAAATTTATAATTTCCCTGAAGTTCTATGTTACACCATAGCGGCGATTAAACCAATTGTAAACGTTAATTAATACGAATCATCTACTGACATACATTTGGGACTTTCCTCTAGATGATCGATGAACCTATCTAAATATCATATACAATGATATTTAAGTGTGTTAGTGTCTCCTGAACTTAATCAGTTGAATGTGGAATTCGAAAGTCTTGATATAAATGATTGATGTTGTTTATTTCTATTTATACATTCTTCGTTACAACAAGATGCTGCTTTACTGCGATCTTACGTCGTAATTGAGTTTATTTCACTGACATGACGATGTGCAACAAAAGAACCGCTTCCTGCTGCCTCACATGCAAATGACCCCAGCAATAGGAAGTCCCCAGTAACTACCCTCAATGAGCTCTGAACCTGATGTTAAGTAGGCCTATAGATGACCGAAGTGCATCAGCTAGTGAATAAAGATTAAATTGTATGCGCAGAAGCGATAAATGTCATCATATTTGACTTCACAGTCATACTGTTTATGTATAACGCTGGTGGGTTCGGCTATCTGCCGTATCGTTTATACTTTCACCTAGTTTGCCTTCTCACATCAGCAGTGCAATCCTCTCATGAAGGAATATCTACTGAAGTGTACTCTAGGTTCCGGGTATTGTTTAAAGAGGCCAGAATAGAGTAGTTCTGAACGTCGAAAAATACAGGGTAACTATTGCATTCAGAGCGCAGTAAGCTAGGTCTTCTCATGTCCGTTAGTGGAGGGGAGGACATCCCATGCCCCTTTGTATGCTTTACTTCCACCAATGTGTTCTATCCACACTTCGTAGAGACAACCTTCAAATGAGCTTAGTAAACAGTCTATCAAATACAATCCCAATCTGTCTTAGGACGTAGTATTGGTAATGACGGAAGCGTTCCTTTATTTTAACAAAAAATGTGGTGTTTTCCCGATTAGTAAGTAAAGCATGTTGTACTAAATTGCTGGGTGTCGGTGACGTTCACATACAAATCATTGTCAGTCTCGGAACTGTGCTTACTCTAAAGAGTAAGATACACATATAGACACCAGACATTCAGTAAGCTATAAAACTGTTCTGAGGATGGTTATTATCCTGCAAAGGATATACGCACCAAAGACGATGACAATATTTCTGCTTTTCTGTTTTATCATACAATAGAACGAAGACAGCTTCTGAGTGCCATTAATTGTATACGTCCACCCAGCTTTCAAACGAAAATCGGTGATGGGGTACTCATAATATTGGCGAAAGTATTTTATTCAGATAACTGTTAAATGTTTAGTTTTTTCGTTGCACCGAACAACATAACATGGACGTTTTTCTCAATACAGCACAAACAATACATCAATGGACATCTCAGTAATTTATATCTTTATGTATTCCTAAGAATTACGTATAAATAATGTGAAATAACGTATAGAACATGAATGGACACCTGATCTCAAATATATGATCTGACTGCAGATCCTCCTTGGATGTACCGAACGGATTCGAGTCTCCTAGTGGGCCTGAGGTATATGAGGGAGTCACACGAGGTGACTTCGGCAATCGCGGGGTGGTTTTCACGAGGTTTCCTCCTGGTTTTCCGCCGTATTGAGTAGAGCAGATTAAGAAGTGGAGAATCCGTCGTCATATAAATGAAATACCTTTCAGTACGACTTCAAACACCAATCAAACAAACAAATCAAATATATGATTAGCCTCTATTGTAAGTAACTGTTGGGTTGGACAAAAAAACACACAGGATTGAAGAGTCATAATGATGTAAAATCATCTAATTCGTTTAATGTAGACTAAAACAGTTCACTAAGTAATCATTGTCAGAGCTAGCTAGAGCTGAGAAAGGGGATGCAGAAATCCGAGGAATGGTCGAACGAGCTTCATCGCAACATAACACGTCATTAGCGGCTTTTTTCAATATCCTATTAACTAAAACATTTGACGTGTTACAAATAGAACTATTATCATGTTATATTATTGATGGAGTGAATTTTAGCCATCTTATCGGAACTGCATCTGATGATACGAGTAGACAAGGCAGTTAGGTTAACAACAACGCAAACATTATTGTGACAGAAGAGCAAAAAACGTGTTATGGTCGCTATATTGTAACAATTAACTGTTTGAGTACACTAATGTTAAAAACTTGAAATGCGGCGTAAAACACCAAACAATCAAATAACCGATATGTAATAATACTGTCTGTCTGTTAATAAGAGTTGCGTTACGTGTCATGTGTGTCAGGCGCGCTATCCACGTCCTTCCTCTTGTCCGGACAATGAGCTTTCTGTTCAGTACTCCGAACATTCACAATTATCTTATTTAAACATGTATTGAATTAAGGGGTGTTAATTAGATGATAATTGTGGAGATTTTTACATTACATTTAGATTTTGACATCTCCGCCTAGAATACTATGTTAAAACAAAGAGGCGACCCTATGTCGAATGCTTAAACTGATATGAATCAGCTATAGACATAGTTTCTAGTAAACTTTCTCTGGATGATCGATGAGCCTATCGGAAATAGCATAGCAAATGAGCTTTACGTTTCTTAGTGTCCCCGATATAGTCAACTACTTCTTTGTAGAATTGGAAACTCTTATATAAATCATGTGTTTTATTACATTTAAAAACTTTATTGGCGTAGACAGTTACTAGCCCACATTCCTAGTGAGATTGCAGTATTGAATAATGTATGAGAATAAACCTAACAATGGCCATATTCGTTAACCGCCCACGACACTGATACCCCATAATCTTTGTGATCTCTGCTATAATTATCCACCGAGTCGCATTATCACCAACAGTTTGACCTCGACTTTTCATTTACGAGTCCAATACTCATATTAACATACCTCTGATTGTATCGATCTGGCAAATATGTTTCAATGTTTCTATACAGCATTAACTGTTCTGAAATCAAAAAGAATATTTTAGAACTCCGAAAATTAGCTGAAGCTCAGAGAATGAAGCGGAAATCTCGGCAATGACCGATTAGCTCTCAGCACAGCACAATCACACATCCATCCGCTGCTTTGCGTATCAGCCCGTATGTAGACAATATGACGTGTTATGTCTTGACACATTATCGAAGTATGCTTATTGGAATAACAGTTGGAATTTATAGCAATATTGGTAGATAACAATGTTGCAAAGATAGCATTGGACCATGCTACTCTGTCAACTGCATTATTCTTCCAGATTTAATAATATAACACCGTACAATCTGATGCATTTCAATAATTTGACGGGTGATAAGTCTTCGTTATGTCACTCGTGTAACATCCACATCTGCCACCAACGTGTTATTTGTTTCCTTGTCTTGAGCCAGACGTGCGCAATGTGCGCTGCTTTCGTCTAACGTAAATACCATGACGTCTATCAGAGAACGTACTTTAACATAATGACAATTTTATGTTAGTTTCGTAATGTGGTGTGTTAATCATGAGAAGGCATGGTCTGTTTTTGACTTACGTGCCACCAATTACATTAAAGCTGTCTACAACTAAAATGATACACATTTCGCGTAAACAGACAATTACTTGACCACATATTGTAAGATTACATAATTGAATAATGCATGATAATGAACAGAATGGCCATATTTCCAAACCTTCCACTACACTGATGGCTTACAAGCTAGGTTGTATCTGCTCTAATTATACACGCTGTATCATTATCACCAACGACTTCGCATCATCATTTCATTTTATGGCTCATACCCAGATTAACATTCAAATCTGATCTGGTGAGATCGTCTATGTATGACGAGGACAAGATATATCTCTGAGCCCTCATGACATTATTTTTCCGGCTGTTTTGGGGGTTCAAAGATTGACCTATTAAACGATGTAATCTTGACTGGCAATTATGTCCAAAAAGTGCGTCAGGTATACGAGACAATTGTACAAAAACACTCAGTAGAAAATATGACACGTACAGTACCATGTGCAATATCTGACATAATCGGCTTAAATAGACAGATTTCTAAATGTCTCCACCAGGCTTCAGAGATCTATCTTGTCCTCCTCATACATTGGCGATCTCGTGAAATCAGATTGATTAGCATTCATTTAGTTGTAACTCTCCATCAAATTACAACGAGAATTTTACATTGATTTATTTGATTGATTGATGTTTAACCTCGTACTTAAGGATATTTCACTTATACTACGTCTTTGTGTTTATTGTATGTGGTGGAAAACCAGAAAGAAAGTTTGTAATAACCACTCCACGATCTCCAAAATCATCGGGAAACTTCTCGTATATACCTTTATGAACAACAGTTCCTTTATTTCTTCTCAAGCAGATTTCAAGAAGAAATAAAGAATGTGTTATCCACAAAGCCTTAATTTGTATCGTCAAATTACGAAAAGCATTTAAGAAAACAAATATGAACAGAAGTAAAGTTTATAAAACTTGCCCTTCATGAATTGTGGATAACATCGTGAATTGGGGTAAACATCGTGTATTATGGAAAACACAACGTGCTCTGAGGTTTGTTAGGAATTGTACACTGTTAGTGTATATGGTTATTAACTCATATATGGACGAGTCGGTCCACTAGGTGAATGAAACAACCCATAAAGTTACGGAACAAACAATTGTAAACATGACACCACACCAGATCCGGTTTTATGAAGCAAATTAAAGACAACCAAAGCATACACTTTGTCAGCAAAACATCCAATTAAATTAAAGACACAAATGCGACGAAAGTATTTAAACTTTGTTTGACATACAATACAACGCAGTTATCTTCGAGTTGTCACTTATTTTATTCTTCCACCCAGCTTTTCCCCGAAAATGGATGATGCGCACTCGCTATATGAATACAATGTTTAAAGATTAACAAAAAAACATACATTTAAAAATTGACTATTTGCAATATTCATATAAAACCAGTGGAGTCAGTCAGTATATTGAGGAGTAGTGTAAAACATGGTGTCAGACAGTCGGTCTCTAGTGATATAAACACATGGTCTATAAGAGTTATAATTCTGTTGTTCTATGATGCCTAATTATTCATGACATTGGAGTTTCGAAAGAGACATATATACTCACACCAACCACACTAGTCCGGAATACCAATATCTGCATCGTTGCAAAATAATGGTCACTTTTGTGAATATGTTAAAGAATATTGGCGTTATAAAATCGACCAATTTGTTACCGTGCATCAAAGAAAAAATGCACTATTTAATCACATATTGGAGTTGGCTTGAGCTTAGAAAGGGAGGCGGAAATCCGAACACCGCCTTAAGCAATGATCGATTAAGTCTCAGTGCAGCATTAAACTTCATTTCACGGCATTCTTTGATATCCTTCATGTAAACATATGACGTGTTTCTAATAGTTATATTAACATGCTACCTTACTGATGGGGTGAAGTTATAGCTATTTTACCGGAACTGCTTCTAAGTTATGATAAAATTCGACAAAGCAGTTAACACATCCAGGTATAAACAGCTAAATTCTCTCAAATCGGATGCACATTATTTAGTTATTTAGATTAATGATAAATCTTCGTTATTTTACCAATTATACTTCACCGTCTGTCTAAGTGGGTTGTGTCCTGAGTGTGGTCATGCTGTCTGTGCTCAGAACAGTAGGAACATTATTGTGCCTGCAAAGCAAACCTTTTCGCCTGGTATGGGTGAAATACAATTTAGTACACCGTTAAACACCAACCAATCAACCTAACAATACTGCATTGGAAGTTGTTTAACGTGTTATTTGTGACTTGTTATTTGTGACAAGCGTGACACCAACGTGATTTCTCCTATCCGTGCATGAAGCATTCAAACGTTCGCAATTTTCGAATTCTGAGCATGTATTATTACTTCAAACTTTTTGATAAATGAGACCCTTATTGGTAATCATCTTAAAATAAAATTTATAATTTCCCTGGTGTACTATGTTTCACCATAGCGGCGATTAAACCAATTGTTAACGTTTATTAATATGAATCATCTATTGACATACATTTGGGACCTTTCTCTGGATGATCGATGAGCCTATCTAAATAGCACATATAATGATATTTAAGCTTATTAGTGTCTCCTGTACTTAATCAGTTGAATGTGGAATTCGAAACTCTTGATATAAATGATTGATGATGTTTATTGCATTTCAAGAACTAATTGACGTAGACAGTTATTCGCCCTCATTCCTTGTGAGATTGAAGTATTGAATAATGTAAAAGAATAAACATAGCGGCAAAGGGCGGGTTGCTCAAAGCAGTATTAAATTTAATCATAGATTAGATGACGTCACGTCATGTTGAAAGCCTATCTCTAATACAGCTATTAGTTATTTGATCTGGTGTTAGCGGCTAATACTGCTTGGAGCAACCGGCCCCATATTGGTAAACCTTCTACGACACGGATACCCCATAAACCACGTGATCTCTGTTCTACTTATACACAGAGCTTCATTATCGCCACCAATTTGAACTCGACTTTCCATTTACGAGATAATACACATATTACCATGTCTCTGGTTTGAACCATCTAGCAAAGAGAGTCTCAACGTTCCTAGACATCGTTCACTATTCCGCAAATTAGAAAGAATGTATTGTAGGACTATCTAGCGACCAATGGAAAGTTAAAACAGATGACTTTCTTTTTATATATTTTTCGATACAACAAGATGCTGCTTTATTGCGATTTTACATCGTGATTTAAATTATTTCACTGACATGACGATGTGCAACAAAAGACCCGCTTCCTGATGCCCCATATGTAAAGGTCCTGGGCATTAGGAAGTCCCCAGTAACTACCCTCAAGGGGCTCTGAATCTGATGATAATTAGTCCTATAGGTGACCCAAGTGCATCAGCCAGTGAATAAAGGTTAAATTGTATGTGCAGAAGCGATAAAGGTCACCATATTTGACTCCACATTCATACTGTTCATGTATAACGCTGGTGGGTTCGACTTTTTGCCGTATTGTTTATACTTCTACCCAGTTTACTATCCCACATCAGCAGTGCGCAATCCTGTCATGAAGGAATATCTACTGAAGCGTACTATGGGTCCAGAGTATTATTCATTGTTTAAAGAACACAACTCCACCGACCAACATCGTATGATCCATATCTTCACAACATTCTGGCATCATTACATTGCGAAACATTGTATATTTTGTCTTCTATTTCAAATCAGTTACGATTTAATAATGTAGACTAATTTACATATCAATATATCTGGCCACATGCAGTGGTCAGAATAAATCTGTAGAGCACAGTGTCAGACTGTCTCGGAGAATGTCAATACACGGTCATATTTACATACACTGTAATAATTGTAATGTTACATTCATCTCTATTCATGACATGGGAATCACAAAGTCCTCACACATAAAGAGGCCAGAATAGCGTAGTCCTGAACGTCGAAAAATACATGGTAACTATTTCATTCAGAACGCAGTTAGCTTGGTCTGCTCATGCCCGTTAGTGGAGGGGAGGATGTCACATGCCCATTGTTATGCTTTACTTCCACTAGATGCAGAGACCTGTATCGTTATTAGTTTACTACGTAATCCATATATAACGATACAGAACAGAACTGAACAAAAATGTGTAATTTTAGTCTTGGCACTTATTGGTTTTAACTTGCCCAATTATGGGATTTTCAATTCTTTTTGGTAAATTGAACTCTCAGATATATTTTATTTCTCAACAATGCGCACCTCTCTCATTAATAACATGTAAAAGCTAATTTTAATTGTCAACGAGGGTAGCAAGAAGGTGGCAAAATTCGAAAGTCTCCCGCAGTCACTCGATTTTTGTTTTGAAAATACTGCCGCCTAGCGAGTTTTTCACTCTCGGAAGTTATTTCAAATACAATATTTTGATAAAAACTACACAAAGAATTGGAGAAAATGTATAATAAGTATCGAATAAGACTGTAAATTTCAAATTTGAGCTCCGCATTGCCCCGTACGATGTGGGAATTACAATGTTTTAGCATGAAACAGTTCTGTTACTATACTTCCACCAATGTGTTAGAACATTCGGATATATCCACACTTCGTAGAGACAACCTTCCAATGAGCCTATATGTAAACAATCTATCAAATACAATCCCAATCTGTCTTAAGGCTATGGTATGTTACCAGCGACATGTTTTCATCCTACTACATGTATAAACCTATACGGTGGGCCATTATAAAAATATCAACTTTAATGATTATAAAAGTAAGCTCAGAATTCTTAGTTTTGAGGTTTTGTATGGAAATATTCTTTTTTATACAGACACAATAGATATCGTCGAGGAACATCCATCTTCGAGGACAGTTGCTGAATTTTCACAAGACGGTCTTTTGTATAATTGGATGAACAGGCTTGGCCTGTAACTAAGATTCAGGAAGTGTTTAAGAAAGTTGATAATTGTTTTTTTTTTTTACTAAACACATGGGATCGTTCTTCTGACGAGATATGTGTGAACAGAACACAATAGTGAAAATAAGCAAGGCCATATAATTTCCCAACCCCTACAATGGTCACTGGAAGGCACAGCTATAATTGCGATTTTAATGAGACGACTACCGTGTTCTTGTGGTTTTTACGTTTATATCTTTAATAGTCTGGCTTATTAACCTTTGGAGACTTTGACTTCCTTTGTAACTCTTACATCATGAACAGACATGAAAGTAACTCTTTTATTACAGTTATAGACTGTTTCCGCGACAATAGACACAGTGTTTTGCAATTTTATACTGTGATATTCACTGAGTAGTTTAGCATAGAAACCCAAAGTCACAGCTCCGAAGAACAATAAACAAGACATGATTCTAGATTTAGACTCGTAGACTTGTTTATCGTTCTTCGGAGTTGTGACTTTGGAATCCTAGAAATGTTTTTGTATCGTTCTAAGGAGTTGTGACTTTTTGATGCTGGAATGTCTATGGTCTAATTAAAAAAATAACGTCAGAGCTCGTTGAGGGCGTTTGACAGAACTTCCTATGCTCTGTGACTCTTTCTTAGTAAGTGGATCAGTCGTTTATGGCATATCGCCATATGAGTGAAATAAACTGATAAAACACCACCTTATTGTATTTAACTATTCATAAAGGGTACATGTATGTCATCTAGTCTAACTTTCCATTGGATTAATTCTGGGTCATCAGATATCCTTTATAATTTGCAGGAAAGTTAATGCTGTCTAGGAATATTGGAACACTAGTTGTTGGATTGTTCAACCAGAAAATGTGTATTGGCCTGTAAATGATATATCGAGGTAAATTTGTTGGCGATAATGAGGTTCAGTGAATAATTAGATCACGATGATTGGGAGAAACTGGTGTCGTCATAGGTTTACCATTATTACTCTTCTGTTTATTAGCATACAGTCTTATATACCGTAGTCTCACAAGGATTATTGGCGAGCACGTCTAACACAAATGAACTGTTTTGTGTGAAAAGAAAAATAGTTCAAAATTTACCACAGACTGATATTTCATCAATATATGACAAATAAATCTATTTAATTGACATATCTGTTACGTAAATACCAAATTTAAGTTTACTACAAGCCGTAGTACTACGGTATAGCATCATGGAAATTTGTCGAGCAATATTGGCCTTACACCATCGTCGTTAATAACACTGCGATAAATTGTTATGTGTTTTGTAACCTAATTAAGGATTTTAAAAGAAGAGATACAAATAAAGTGAGGACAGATTATGTTGGAGAAAGTAATGCCAGGGCATATCCATAGAAACTGTTACAAGTAGACATATATGAGCTGTACATGAAATTGTCTTGTATTTGGAACGTATAGGATTTTGGTATTCTGGACTAAGTCGGTGGGTGTGGTGATCCCATGTCATGAATAGATAATGTAACAGCAGAATTTTAACTCTTACGGACAGTGTGCTTATACCCTTAGAGACAGGTTGTATGACGCCGTCTAACGGACAATATCCTTACAGAGAGACTTTCTGACGCCATGTTCCACACCACAGCTCCAATAAATGAAATCATATGACTGGTTTTACATAAATATATACACCATCAAATCATAGCTCATTACTATAATACGTTTGGAATATTCTGTAGCACAGTATTATTGCAAATATCAGTAAGCATTACTCTGAAAACAACATTTGCGTACATATTCA
>JAVFBZ010209048.1:0-13238 GCA_032466195.1 Katharina tunicata
TGTAGTTGGCCATGTTGTCCCATTCCAGAAGCATTGAGAAACATAATCATCCATGGTCATTGTACACAAGAAACGATGTTTTTAAAAAATGCAACACTTTCTTGTGACATTTCACCTATGCGTTTCTTTTTTGACAGAGTATATTTATAATTATTATGACCCATTGGGATCCACTTGTTTATAATGCTTGTCTATAGCATGAAATTAATCATCTGGTTTCCATTTTTCGACATCAGGTTGATTTATCTTTTGAGAACAGGTATTCTTGCATGCGTAGGCTGTGAATTGTATTTACATATATATATATATTGCTACAGTCTGAATACTTGCTGATACATCGATATTCATGAGGGGTTTTTAACCGAAGGAACAAAATATCAAAGACAATCAACACTGGAATTAGCAGAACATCCAAAGCCTTTATACGGTGGTTATCTTGTTTTGGTCCTGTGTTTTTAAGTACCGTACACAAATTTGTGTTATGTCAATGATCAGACCCGAACGTGGCGAGCCAATTACTGTTGTACCGTTGGCGTTACATACATGTAAGTCTCTCATATTTAAATTCTGTTAGAGAATTTGTGAGGAAATGTGTGTTTGGCGTATCCTATTTCTGTTTAAAAGTGCAATGTTCCACCCACTGGTTGGCCTTACATGGACGGCAAGCTGTCGTTGAGTTTCCATTGATGAAATAGTCATTGATTTTAATACATTGTAGTTGTTTTAGCTGGAGGTCACCTTGATCGACAGAGAGGGAGAGACAATACTCTTATACGTATGTAATTGGTTGATTCTGTTCTCTAAAGTGCTTCTGTCTTAATATGAAGTGAACGTAATTGCTGCTCCTTGGCAATCTTCGCTTTTAGAGGACTGTGAAGGATATTTGGCTGCTCAATAGCGACACTAAGGAGTATGACTTATTGGCGAGTGTCTGGAGAAAGGGCAGACCATGTTATATCCGCCCAGGTCTTTCACTTGCACAACCAAAGTCGTACATTGACCGATATGTGATATGGTAGATGGGGCGGGTTTTATACTGACATTACCCACAGTCGTGTAGTCGCCAGAAAAGGCTTTGAGTAAGACATTTGTTAAATATTGGCTCTGAGGATTTTGATGAAATACAACCAGGAGTAATGTTCATACCAGATGGATGTTAGATCCATCTCATACGCTACTCAAAAGCGGACATTTTAGAAGTTTTAATTAGTATTCATTGCATATGTTTATCTTATATGTGATGTTGTAATTGTTGCTTGATACTTTATTTGACTGATGGGAAGAAATCTGAATATTAGTTTTGTGGTTAGAATAGTGTCTTACGGGGTAGCTTTAGAAGCTTCTTTCTTTGTTATAATTGTTCATTAAGTACTGTAACTATTCCAGCACGAACTGCCGATGGTGGATTACACATACATAAGTAACACATATATGGAGAATGTTTTTGTACATAATTTACTGAAACAGAGATGTAGAAATAATTGTACGACTAGATCGGCGTTAAATATAAGCCATTGTACGGTCATATAAATTCCGAACAATGCATATATTGTGAATCAACGGGTGGTGAGAATCAAGTGATAAATATTGATCTCTATAGGCTGCCATACTGTATAATTTTGTTTTCAATGAACCACCCTCCTGTACTTAAGTGTTAATAAATCAATCCCAACAAGAGTTGAAAGTAATACAGACGGGTGAATAAATAACAGCAAAATTATACAGAATTGCAACACATACAGATCAATATTTATCTTTTGAATATCACCACTTGTTGATCTACAAAATATTCGTTGTTTGAAATTTAATCAGAAGTCCAGCTAGAGGACACGACTAATCTAAAGCAGGCACTTGATAAAAAGAGGTTAACCAACGAAAGCCCGTGTGTGTAATTATGAATATCACTCTAGAGCGCGGTCAAAATCACTCGAGTCTGTTAATGTATCAAAATCACGAGCTGGAGGTGAGTGATTTTTATATTAAGACTGGAGTGATATATTCGTCGTAATACACGGATTCGAGTTGGTAAATCTTTTTCTCACACTACACATTTTAACCACTTTTGAGTGATTTTCGAGCAACACAATCTTAACATTTTAGGTTGATTTGTACTGATACACATTGTTGCGCTCGTGCACCTGGCAACGTCATAAAAAGATAGCGACGGCATTGAGACGATAAATGCTCTAAATACTGTGAAAGTCGGTAAATTGGTTGCTATTTTGTATACACAGAAAAGATCCTGTTGGCTTAACACAATTTTCATTCCCAGAGTTAGCTATTTGTCAAAAAGTGTCTTTAAAGCTGTTGATGATTAAGATTATGAATATTATTTATTAACCATTACTGTAAACTGACGGAAGCCGCCGTCTTCCATGGGACGTAGGATTAGTGTATCTTCAAACCAAACGTCCAAACAAATCTCTGAAAAATTGGTAATATCAGAATCATAGAACCAACACAATACACAGATGTTAAATGGTTATGTATTGTGGTCATGACGGTACCCTGTAAAGTCCAACAGAAACAGAAGGCTCAAAAGACTCAACGACGAGGTAAATTGGAGGGCAGACGGATATTTAAGTGGAGGCCAGACGGATATTTAAGTAGAGGCCAGACGGATATTAAAGTGGAGCCAGACTCGACTGCACATTAAGTTTTAACAATGACCTTCATTACAAAGTTTGTCATTTGTGTCGTTATGTTGTAGAGAAAGCGGCCAGATAAATTCAAGAAAGCAATTCTAAGCACCAGATGTGTACATGTATGTAAATATGTCATTTTGTTAAAAGCGATAAGATCATTGTTAAGTTTGATAAGGATAACATCAGACAGGCGACTCAATGAAATATTGTAAGATAATATCATGTCCCAAAATATGAAAGCTCTTGAAGGTCGAAAAAGAAAGGAAACCACCAGAAGATGGTGGGTGAAAATCTATCCGCAAGAAGGGGCGAATAAAAAAGAAAGTGTTCTTGAACTGCACATTAAATGCAGAAAGGGTCACTGTGGTATCAAGTGAATTAGGATTCGATTACCTTAAATGTGTTAAAGACAATCTGAACATGGCTGATGTATTCTGTGAACTGTGAGTCAATGTTATTCAGAACATATGACAGATAATAATATAACAAATTCTTTCAACATAAATATCACCGTAATTTGAATATTATATTCAGCCTTTGTTGATTTGGATTTATCTCCGAGACGAAATCTGGATTTACAGGATTATATTCATAGAATACTGAACTGCGGGTCAATCAGATTGCCATATTTGCACAAATACTATTTTGGTTTAGAATAATTTATTCATTAGGCGTTCTAACTTTACCAGTACTGACTGTGGATGGAGGGTCGCACATTCATGTCGAGTACATTGTCTAGAAATATTATAATGATAATTGCATTTCATTAGATGCCTCTATATTTAAAAACAGTTACCCATTGATAACTATTCGATTACGTATAGGTATCACGAATTGCTGTATCATAACTGACCTCTATCACGGGAAATATTGACACTTCATCCAAAACTGTTTTGATTACTTGGATAGAAAGTAGGTCACAAAAAAACTATGACGTAACAAAATGTATGGCTTTGTCATACAGTAACAATAACGATGGCGTTAATATTAAATCAAAATGTAAATCAAAGCTTTTGGTTTGTGTAAAAATAAAAGCTTTGGTCTGCAGTCTGATAAAATATAACCTCGTTTGGTAAGTTATTATCTTAATATATGCCCTTCTTTACGCTGACCTAGAAAACAGGAAGCGCACTACTTCGTTGTTACAGTTATCTGAAACTGGGTGGTCAAGGATACTCGGTTTCATGGTAATAATATCACAAAGACATGTGATCTATTGCAGAGACTTTGAGAGAGGACGGGCCATGTTATATTTGTCAAGATCAATCGATTGCTCAACAATTCTTATCTATTGACCGAAATAGAACTCCAGTAGAACCACAAGGCTTCCAAACAATTACAGCTAGTCATTTGTCAAATCTTGTATGGGGTCACTTGATGAAGTGGAATGGTAATATATTTTCATTAACTGATGTTTGACCTGGACTACAGTGATCAATAGACATTAAACAAATGAAATCTGTTCTCCAAACTTGCTTACTGAGGGGCCTCCGTGGCGGAGTGGTCTAGAGCGCACGCTTCTAGAGTGTATACCTGATCTCTGAGTCCGGGACTTCAAGCACTCGCTCAGACTGTATGTGGTTTGGTCTACCAGCTACCAACGGAAGTTCGTGGGTTATCTGGGTTCTATCCAGTTTTCCTCCCACAATAAAGCTCGCCAATGATCTGTAATTGGGACATATAGTCCCGTTGATCTAATATCGACAAAAAACAAAAAACAATATGCAATATTTAACCTTGGAAAAATGTGTTATCTGCCGAAACGGTACATATAATCATATATTCTTACTTTTATAAATATATTATTTTTTTTATAAATAATTTCAAGTAAACTTATCCAAAACACTCGTCTTTGTCAAGGCATTATTGTCGCCAAAGATGCCATTTTATAAACTCACAGTTGGATAAATACACAAAGGGGTCTTCATAACCTTGAGAATTCAGTGGTCGTTTGTTTGTTTGAATAGTGTTTAACGTTGTACACAAGAGTATTTCACCTATATGACGACTTTCCTTTCCTGGTGTATGGAAAACCGGGAAGAAACCTCGTCAAAAACACCACGTGAACTCCGTAGCCAACGGAAAATGTCACTTATATACCTAAGGTCCACAGGGGGATTGTAAGCATTACCGTATATCCATGCGTTTGTAAGGTTAAGAATCGGATGAAGATGAAACGAGAGCAAAATCATACTAATAGACGAACACTTTTCTGTATCATTTGTCGCTGTCAAATCGGTGGCTTCCGGACAAAAATGAAATTAGATTAGGTTATCAATCGTATAGATTAAAGCAGATGTATAAGACACCTTTGATAATCGAGGTTCTTGATGTTTTGATCTGACGATCAGATGGATATGGATATTAGACTGGAGTTTAACACCAGACTGTGTGTGCACAACCTACTAATCTGACTTGATAATCTATTTCTTTTCCGGAATTGACCAGAGCGAAGAGTCAGCAATATAGAGACTATATAAACAAAATCGATGATCACAAACAAAATCGAAGATCACAAACGCCTGTTTGTTTTCTTAGTTTCCTGTGATATTAATAACCTGGTATTAAAACTATAACACACAGGGAAATTAATGGAAATGTTTCACAAGTAGACATTCGAGTTGGGTGTTGGGAATTTATCAGGTATTTTGTCTCATCAGCGCCTTATACGTAAACTTGTTCATATGCTCGGACTCGTTAAGGTTCATACAAGGATCGAACACATTTTAGAAACAAGAATCTTGTAGTATGAAGCGGAGCTTATGTACGATTGCCCTGTTCAGTTTTACCCCGCAAAAGACGAACACAATTATGAACAATTATTGAATAAATATATAAATTGATATAGTCTTGACTGCATTAGATGTTTGTTTTATTGGGGTTTTCGGCCGTACTCACTTGTATCTGCTCGGGCTGTATTTTTTAATAGATACTAAAAATGAGACATACGAGGACGCACGTACTTGGGCGGAGAAGATCGACTGTTTGATTGCAGGCAAACAAGATGTACTTCTTAAAAAAGTAGATTGAACTGCCCGTTAGGTTGCGTCAGTAAAATGTTCTCCGTGAGATGTATTAAATATATTATGTATATATTTATAAATGTAGACAAAGCCTCCACCGGGATAGGAACTCGGGTTTCTATCTTGCAGGATACTGGAGTTTTCTTTAGAAGAGATACAGAAAAACAAACAAACACAACAATTTGAACCACACTATCACTTAATAGGGTGGGTGGTAAGTTTCTTAACAATATCTGAAAATATGTTTCTAGCAGATGAATTTATCTTGAATTTGTCAACAAAACCCAATGCTCGAAAATTATTGAATACTAGGATCGATCAAGTCAGTGGCTTACATGCATAATGCTATTAAATTATGTCCAAAAGGACATGACACATTGTATACATAACCTCTCCAAGCCAGATTGCTTGTGTACAAAGAAGCTTATAACGAAACGACAGGATTAGATTAGTTACTATGGTGAAAATACTTCGTAATAATTCGTGGTATATTGTCAATAAAGACTCTCAGGTGTGTATTACAGTAAATGTCAATGTGACATCAACTTGAGATCAAGGATGAACAAAGAAGAAATCTGGGTCATAAAGCCTTCCGGTGGATTTGTAGTCTCAGATGCAGCAAGAACAGCACAAAGCTAATACATTTGTATCAATAAATTATTCACAAGATATTGTAACTTGACCAGCACGGCATTGTCCCGGATTGGTGCCATATAGTTTAGAAAATCATTATGGGCAGATTTCTTGTACATAGCTTATGAATACAGATTAATGGCGAGCGCTTGCTGAGCACGTAAGATCGAATCTGTTGCTCATCGATCTATATATACTCTATTATAATCTAATCTCTATGTTTACGTTGTATGTGTATGATGGAGGAAGCCCTAGTCTGTTAGCTTCTCGTAAAATGTTGCTCAATTTGTCTTTTGAACTAGAACTTCATTGATCTTTTTAAATACATGTATGTAGAAAAGCTGACTTTAGTATTTGTAACGCACATTTCTCTAAACAGATCTCAAAATTACACGGCATCAACCCAGTCTTCCATATTAGCAAAAAATGTATGCCATAAGAACGTGGGGGAGGATTTTCTGGGAAGCTCTAATTTTGAAAGGTAACCAGTGTTATCAGTTCATTGAAAAATTAATTTACAATTTGTGTTATTTCTCATTTCTGAGAATAATATTGTATCTATCTTGAATTGAGTGTGATGGTACAATGTATGAATAAATAAAGACAGCAGATAGACGAGAACCAGTTCTTTGGAAAATATGCTGCGTGAGATTTATTGAACCTGACTTCTAGGCGGATGTTAAGCAACATTCATCTTCATATCAAGTTAAAATATGATTTTTAACAACAATACAATTTTGATCTGTGTCTTGTCTATCAGTTAAGAATAGACGTATGAGAGGTATTGTAACCACTACGTTTGTACGAATATTATACACTTGCAACAGGTCTTTAGTCAGGAAATCTTATAGCTGGACAAACACTGTAGAATATCGACACTAGTTTGCACAACACTAAAAAATCAGACACGATGAATTTGGCTATTTCTTTGAATATAAATAGTGGGCTGGCTAATGTTAAACAGGGAGAGAACTTAGGATGTATGGCCAATATATATGGGTTTTCTGATAAAGTTTAATTGTTAACTTAGCTGTAAATGATGTTTCTCGAAAATCATCTTGTGAAATCTTTAAAATTGTACAATCTTACCCAGTAGAATTCGTTGTATATAACTGAATATTGAACAAAATATAAATTAACTGATTTATTACCAAAGTCTTTACAGTTACTTTCTGCTCTGTTTGGCAAAATTACTGTATTTTTGAACAAAAGAATAAAACAAACAGATTAAGCACGATCGCAACTTTCACTTCTTTTTTATTAATGTGTCATTAAAATTGATTAATGTATAGTAAACAGTTATTTAACAAAAAAAAAATTGAAGACCTTTTCAACAGATCTGATGCAAAGAAGACATTTTCAACAGCTCTGATGCAAAGAACAATTAAAATGATTTTTTCAAAGTTAATGACATTGATTTAATTGTTTGTGTTTTACTATTTAGTAATGTTAACCTTTTGTAATTCATGATTCCAGGTTTTAAATTATTGAAAAGTTGAAATAACGCAAGGACAAACATGTTTTTAAAAATGAAAAAAAAAAACGTTAAACTATTTGACGAACCTAAGAAACAATTAAAAAACGGAAAACAGCATGCTGCAATAATTAAAAGAATAAAATATATAAAAAATGAATAAGGAAGTTGTCATGCTGAAAGTTTATATTTCGACTATTCTATGTAGTCGTCTTGAAAACATACTTACAAGCACGTCACAAGGCCATACAGACCATTTGCTGGAAGCGACCAACAGATCGATGTACAGGTGCCCCGTAACACACAGAGTACCAGCTAGCTCCCAACCACACTTTACATTGATTGATCGCAGAGTATGGGGAAACTATTGGGCTTGGTTAGTGTGCAGGGTTAATAAAGTATTAGGGTGGTAGTTTTCTATAAATTTAAACTTGAACCTAAAACAAACTTGAGCCAAAAACGCTAGCCATGTTCCTGGTGTTACTCTCGTGGATGGGACCAAAAATGAGCACTGCTATAAAACATTACCTCTTCCTTTCACAAAAGTAATGAGTCTCGAACGTCGATCAAGTCGCTTGTTTCACATCAAATTTAATTTCAAACTGGTTTGGTTTAAAGGTGATTTAAACATAGAGCTTGACTATTTAACACAATACCTGAATCGGTGTGCTTTGTTCCCATAATTAGATTTGCTTCGATGGATTTAGGCTGTTTATGCACAGGGCCTGGTTGACCCTTTACAAGATACACTGTTAGACATCTTTTCCAACAGTCCAGACACATGTAATGCAAATATATCACGGTACCAATTTATCAAAAGCTTTACCGTCAACACTACAAAGTCTTCGGTGAAAAAATCGTAGCCGATAATTCTTTGCAAGCCCTTTCTGCCAACTAGACGTCGACAAGGAAGTCCAAATCGACCAGAAATAGTATTTATACCGTCCAATTTCTATCAATATCTCGAAGTGAATGGGCTTAACAGATAATACTGATCTCGCAAATCATTCCAATAGACACCATGAGAAACAGTCGAAAATACAGCCATGTTTTATCGTCATCCTTACAGTATCTGTTTGTAATACAGGCACATAATAAATTATGTTTATATGATAAAACGGACAAGATTATAAATTAATAAAATATAATCACCATCAGTTCTAGACATTAACTGTACATCTTAGTCCTGTTGATTCAATATGCCAATGAGAAAGAAGATACATTATTGAAATTCGAAAAACGAAACAAGAGTTTATTCCACAAACTATACAAAATGTCTTTTTTCTTTCGGGTATTAAGTATTAAGACGTAAAAGTACTAAAACAGTATTAAGACGTCCAGGGCATATTTACAAATATTAACGTATTCTGAATGAATCTTCCTTCAGAAATAATGCAAGCAATTGATTATAAAAACGGTATTCGATGATACAAAGACGTACAGTATGGCTACAAGTTGTGTTTATCGACCAGACAATACACAAAGATAGTTCCTTGCTGCCGTACAACAGCCATCACTCTGCCATACGTAAACATAAATTATCCTCCTCATTTATTAAACATCTACATGTATGCGGAACAGTTAATTTTTGTTATTAAAAACATTTCGTGAACCAGACAATACGTCAAACTGGTCGAGCAAGAAGTCGTTTTAACATGAACTCGGTTGAGGACTTACTAAAATCTTCTTTATATTAGCAGTGCTTCCTGAATGCATTAACGTTTGGACTTTGATAAGAAAGACGTCCATACTGAGTCAGTCACTCGGCCATATCGTCAGTGTTCCGATATCGACAGTTAGTGCTACCAAGTAGAAATTACTGTTCCAGGATTAATTACACTGCTGGATGGTATATTCTAACAGAATTCGTTATCTCACTAAACCACTTTTCAGATTTGGAGATAAAACGAGATCATAACCTCCGACAGACGATGAAATGGTTTATGATATTAAATCACAATAACAATTTATAAAAGGCTCCTCTGTCAAGACTCGATACTCTTTGGTAAAAATCGTTACCTACAATTGTTTTAAAGCCGTTTCGCCCATCAAAGTAAAAAATGTTTGTGTTCGGAATAAAATAAATTAGTTTGTAGCCAAATATCAAATGTAAGTGAAAAAAATTGACAGATAACACTTGTCTGTCAAATTGTCCCTATTAGATACGTGGACGATATATTATTTAATTTACGTATATGGCTGAAAAAAGTATTTTCTTCATCAAACAGATATGTAACAGAAAACGTTTGAGAATATTGGAGCTATTGTGTTAAATAAGCATAAAAGAAGAAATTCGCTGGGATTTTTTTTTCTTTTTTTCAATCAAGTACCAATATATTATAACAAACAATGCGGATGAATAGATGGCGTCAATAAGTTGAATCTTCCAAGATGGGATGGTCTTAACAAAATGTTAAAGCCCTTGTATAAAATATAACTTCTATATACGTCACCTTTGATTCGGGAATTAGGATAGAGAAACAAACACAAAGCAAAATATTAAATTATCAAATTCTGTTATAGACGTAAAGGACAGAATACATGAACAAATATAAAATTAAAACTGATATAAGACAAGACTTATATCAAACCTGGTATCCAAAATACCACTGTGTCGCTGGAACATATAACTTACCTCGCTACAATACCACAAATAAGTTAATAATGAATTATTCAAAAGATCGTGGACCTTTGCCAGCACGGAACTTATGCATAACAAATCATAAAGGCAAGCTTTTGTGTACATTACTTATGAACATATACTGCTGGACACTTATTGTCTGTGAGAGCTCATGTATTAGTAAAGAAATGGAATGTATAGCTAGCTTCATGTTACGTAGTGTTATGTTTGTCTGTTAGACGACATGTCGAAATATACGGCTAACAGCAATCGTTTCTTCACTTACTGGAAAGACGAATTCAGATGCCAATCGGGGAACACAGCTTCCGAACATTTATGGGAACTCTGAATTAATCAAGACGCCACTTAATCAAAGGATAATCGAACAGAACGAGATATTCGTTGGTAAAAAATCACTATTCATAACTCTGCTGAAGCCTATCCAGCTAGACGTCAACTAAGATACCAATTCCCTGGATACGTCGGCGGATAAAAACTGATCTATCAAACAGTCCCTCCAGACCACTGACGGATCACAATAACACAGTGTGGAAAGCAAAGACCAGGAGACGCAAGGTTTTGTAGTCGTACATATATTTTTTTTCCTTTTTCCATTTTCATCGTGTTTTTCATAATAAGTACCAAGGATTAAAAGACCAACGCCCTATATTAAACTATATTAAAAAACGATAACTAGATATGGCTCTCTCGCTTTTTTTCTTGTGTTAAATTCATTATAATTTATTGCTGAAAAAAGAATCTGCAAAAATAAGTAAAAGAATCACTGAAGACGCAGTCTTATGGAAGACTTGGAAAGGGAAATACAACTGAAAAGCATAGATGCAAATAACATTTTTTTAATTGGGGACTTCAATAGCAGAACGGGTACTGAAAAAGATTATGTTTATTTTGATAGGGATTTTTTTGATATTTTTAAATTAAACGAGGACTTGTGTACAGACCTAAATGATATCGACCAGCTAACTTCACATGGACTCTCGTCAAGTAGAGCTAATCAGGACATAGGCAAAATTAACATTCACGGTAGAAAAATACTACAGCTGTGTAGATCAAATAGTCTTATTATACTAAATGAGCGAGCATGCAAAGACAAGTATTTCGGGAAATGTACGTTTAATGACTGTACCACAATCGATTACGCAATATTCAAAATGTCTAGTTTAAATCTGCTGAAAGACTTTGAGGTACTCGATTTTGACCCATTGTATTCTGACCTACACTGTGCCCTACACTTGACTCTCCAGTTAACTTGTGATAAAAACAATTCACACTCGAGAGTAGCCCCTAAAAACAACAACGACGACCACGATGACAACGAAAATGACTACATTAACCACGAAGACAACAACGAGAATCGTGACGACAAGTTCGACAATAACAATGACGACGGAAACAACAACAACAGTAATAATAATGACCACAACAACAACATGGACAACAGTAATAATAATGACAACAGCAACATAATTGACAATAGTAATAATTTTGACGAAGAAAATAATTATAAGAATAATAATGACAGTAATAACAACAACGATAATGACAATAATTATAAAGACAGACTTAAATGGTTGGAAGAGCATGCCAAAACTTTCGTCCAACTAGTTTCAGGTTCTGATATCAACCATAGACTGAGACAATTAGAAGCCGCGACAGTTGAAACTGTCAGTGTTAAAGATATTAACGAAATTACTGAACAAATAACATCAATCTTTATAGAAAGTGCAAAGAATACGTTTTCTTTAAAAGCCAAAAAGAATAATCGGCAAAACAATAACAAATCTTGGCTCGGAGCTGAATGTAAATCTGCACGACGAAAGTATCATCTAACTAAAAGGATTCATCACTTAAACAAGACAGACAAAACTTACAAAAGATTAAAAGAAGAAAGCAGACATTACAAAAAGACATTAAACAAGCATATTAACTTGTATAATTAAAAAACGACAAAAACAATTAGACAGCTAAAAAACCGTAACTATTGGAAATTAATCCATCGCCCCGCCCCATTAAGACTTTATATAATGATTTTAAAGATATCAATACAAATCCCGACGTAGAACAGATCAACGTTAATTATGTTACTGACAGTGCTGACAATGACGAATTAAACAGACCTATAACGGAACATGACATACACATCGCAGTTAAAAGACTAAAACGCAACAAAAGTCCAGGATTAGACCGTATCTCGAATGAATATATTTTATCCACTATCACTATACTTTTACCGATTTATGTTAAATTGTTTAATGCTATATTAGATTCCGGGATAGTACCAGATTCTTGGTGGTGTGGTGTAATCAATCCTATTTATAAAAACAAAGGCGACAAAAAAGAGGCGTCTAATTATCGTCCAATCCCAGCTGTCTGGGAAAACTCTTTACCTCTATTTTGAACGACCGACTTACAAATTATATTGAAAATAATAATCTCCTATCAGAAAATCAATCAGGATTCAGGAAAGGGTATTCAACATAAGACAACTCGTTTATTTTACATTTATTAATAGATTACTTTAAAGCTATATTGTGTATTTGTAGACCTCAAACGGGCGTTTGACAGTGTGGACCGGGACTTTGGACCAAATTAATCAGTCATGGTATTTCTGGCAAAATATTCCAAGTCAGAGTAAATATCTATAAAAACATAAAATCCTGTGTGAAAACGAAGCACTTGTTTTCGCCCTTTTTTGTCTGTTCAACTGGAGTACGACAAGGAGAGAACTTATCCCCCCTTCTGTTTTCTCTCTTTCTGAATGACTTAGAAGAACATTTATTCCAAAATGGGAACGGTATATCATTAGTCAATGAGGATGAGCT
>JAVFBZ010209058.1:0-13237 GCA_032466195.1 Katharina tunicata
ATGCTTCAAAGCCTGCAGCCACATGATTCGTATTTGCTGCAGGCCACGGGGTATGTCTCGCAGTGCGGACTTGTTCAAGAAGGTTCATAATCATGGGGGTTCACTGGTAGCGGCATGTCACCAAGATTATCGGCCGTACGCCCACATTCCAATTCATTACAGCTTGGGTAAATGTTGGGTGGTCTGCAAATCAAAGATCTAAGCCCAGATATCAACCCTTAACCAAATATGTCAAATAGCATGTAGCTTAGAATATAAGTCCGCAAATAAAATTGGCTTTTCTTTAGCTAAACCCATTGATCTCAAAGACAAACACTGTCAGAAACTTGATATATCATTTAACCAGATTGTCGAGGGTCATCGGTAGATAGACCTCACAAGCTAAAAAAACATAGAACTGTCTGATTACCACGAGTAAACTCGACTCGGCTCAAAGAGGTGGCCCCTATAACCCAATCGCCGTCAAGTTTGATTACAAATGGAGACAACATTGGGTCATGTGGGCCAGTTTTCTTTTTTGGTGAGAAAAGGTCCCCTTAAAACTGTAACTGGTATATTGTAAAGCATACATCACGTCACGAGCAGAATTACTTTCTCAAATGTTTAATACCGGAACCTCAATATTTACGTGTAAATTATTAAGTATATCTTAATTTACTAAAGAATCCGACCAACAACGCCTACACACCATATTAACATCTAATTAAAAGCAAATAACGTGATAAAATTATTATTTTAAGAAAAGTTTTAAAGCATAGTCATAGGTACAAAGGTAGGACGATAATGATATACAACAGCTAGTGTTTCAAGTTAATTTGAACGTTTCCATATCTTACCATTATTGTGGACATTCCGTCCGCGTTCAAGGCACTGATTCCCAGTAGCTCCGCCTGAACTTGGTTTCTCCTCGAATCCATCCCAACTTGGCTGAAGTGCAAGACTACTGTGCGGTCCTGTAACTTGACAGCTGATTGGCTGAAAAAGCCGTGAAGATGTAGCACTAAGTGGTCGCCGTAAGCTGCTTCTGGGTCGAGTTGGTAATGCGCGGGAAGGTTTTGCCGAATCGGGTCGTTTTAGTGACACGTTTGAATTTGAAGAGCGCTTTCCATTGATAGGAGATGGAAATGGTCTGATCTCTTGCGAAACAAGTTTTGGACAATTTCCAGTCTCTGTTGTTAAACGGTCATCATGCTCTTTTGAGGGTCTTTTACCATGGATTTCTGACTTTGGACGCAGTTTTGGACAATCGCCAATCGATGATATAGAAGAGATGCGTTCAGTAGAGAAACGTACGTTATTGACCTTTTCCGATTTCAGTTGGACTGCTGATTTTGGACGTGATTTGGACTCCTTTGACAGAGGATGTTCAGCGTACACATGCTTGTCCGTAGGTGTTAGGTTATTACAGGTATTTGTCAGTTGTTCAGAATTTAATTTCAATGAATTGCGTTTCTTGACAGTCGCTGATTTTGGACGATGAAGACCAGTGAGCAATGACCAAGGATCGGTTGGTTCTTTTGAAGTGTGTTTTACTTGGGTTTCTTTTGTTCCATGATAAGGAGCTATACGTTTCTTTAACGGGGGTCGCCAATTGTTTGCTTGAAGAGTTTCTGACCCTGTTAAAAATATGGAGTTTCAGTCAGAAATATAGAAGCCTTATGTTGGTTGCAACACGACAAAGTATGTATATGCAAACAAATATTTATAGCAGCAAATGGTGGCATTATTTCGTGATTTGATGTTTGCTTGTGGGTTTCATCAGTATGCAACTGCGTGCCTCGCAACAAGCAAGTCAACACAAGACGCCATTTCCTGTCGCCCCTCAGCTTAGAGCTGAAAAGCCTAATCGTCCAATACAATTAAACCTTCAGAAAATCTTTTTTTGTTTTTCATTTTTCACAGTTCTATTGACAGTTTTCAAAGGATGTGCCGAGAAAAGAATTCAACTAAAGGTTGTTTTCATTATCAGTGCATACCTTAAAGAAGTAGAATATTTAAGGGTAGTTATTTTGTCATTAAGAACCGTTTTAAACTATAGTTTTTCTTCTCGTCGTTTGGAAAAATTCAGGTGAGAACTGTCTGGAATACGTTATATTTCTTTACACAGACATACCAGGAAACAATCGCCTTTGCTTTTTTTTAATCGTGTTCATAACATCGAAATGTCTTCTGGCACCCAGTACTGAACTTCCAATGACGAATTTCTCGTCCGGGCTATATATAAGTGTCAAATACACCCTAAACACCTGTTTAATTTTGCCCGCAACAATTTAAAGATTATATACATGTACAAATATGGGTTACAATTCGACCACACAAGACTGACAGCTCTAAAATTATTTTTAAAGTATTGTCATTAAAAAAGTCCGCCTAATATGAATTGAACAAGTTCCCATACTTACAGGCAGAGTAAATGTAGGTTAGATCCATAAATTGTACACGTTTCTTAGGCTGCTCCGCCATGGTGGACTGAGGCCGTAAAACTCCAGCACAAGGCCAGAAGGTGGGATTATCCGCTTGCGAGAGATTAAGGTTTTTCTCGGATTTACAGTATGTGTGTTAAAGGTGACTTGGGTATAAGGTTATACATCCATAGTACATGCATTATGAGCACTTTGTTTATCTTCAGAAATATACAGCCATCTCATATCTACATTTCAAAATTCTGCGACTATGAGATATGGCTTTACTGTAGGAGAATATAAGACCATGTTATAAGTCAACTTGGTGGAAGCAAGATCGCGGATATCATGTTTTGATTGATGTATACTAACATTTCATTCTGTCGAAATTTGAACTGATCATAGTTACCATGCCGTGGAATTGACCAGTTGGCTTATTATAAACTAACAATATACACGTGAACCATTTAATAGGCTCTACTTAACTCCAATCGGTTTATAAATGAATGATATAACACGGTTGATACGTTACGGATTATAAACTCTCCGTATATCACAATTAAATAAAGCTTACCAAATATTTATTCAGATTAGCATTGTACGCTATAAAATGGCCATGGCCTTCCTGCGATCAAATCTTTTTTCCATTTAATTGTGTGCGTTTACATACATGTACTACAGACCAAAGACCATTTCAGTGCGGTTTTTAAACAATCATACTACAGGGCACTTAAGCAAAATCTTGATTACAATAAGGGACGTGTGTGTGTGTGTGTTTGTTTGCTTCTAACGCCAAGACTACTAATTGCTTGCGTTGTCACAAAAAATACGCCAGTTGAAGTAAAATACTTAAATGTTCTACCTCATGATCAGTATTCTGTCATATTGTTAACTTTATGACATCTGTATACTGTTACACATTAATAGCTATATAACTGGATTTTATATCTGTATGAGACTGATTTCCAGTCTAACAGAAGTAATGGTCCAACCGCATAGTTTCACTTTTTCACCGATTGCCAAATGGTGTGAAACTGATTGCGGAATGATTGGAACGATGGGTCAGTGGGTAATTCTTTCGCTGTCAAGTGATTTGTTTGATTGGGGTTTTACGCCGTACTCAAGGTTTTTTCACTTATATGGTGGCGTACCAGCCAAACCGGTGAAAGAAATCACCGTAAACGACGCTGGCAACATGCAAGACAGGACAAAACATTTACATAACATTATCAAAACAGGACACTACAACATATGGTCATCCTGTGCCCCTTAGCTCAGAGAGCACCTGGGCACACGAGGCTCCCAGCCAACCACCCGTGGCTTACAAATCAAAGGTCAATTTTCACCAGTATGATTTTGGTGAGGAAAATCGAGCCTGGATACAAAATAAAGACTATGGGAATCGATTCTCCTAAGGCTAGAGCCTGTTATTCACCCCACCCACATACACACTTGGTTTTAATCCACACCGTTTCGGGAACCAATTGTTTATGAAATTATGATGTCATTGACAAAACTCTAAATGAGATAAATCTCTTTTTTAAGCACGGCTTTTAACCAGGCTTAATAGTGAAAAGTCTTACTGTTTTCTATTAAGGAATGTGTTTCCTTAATGAACATTAAAGTTCGACATTAAATGGAATTAAACAAAGAAGAATTTAAAAAAATAAATATATATTTATTTCACTGTTTACGTTCACTTTGGCATAAAAAATACAAATACAATCACTTTTTTATTCAAATACTACTTTTCTTCTGGTAGTTTCTATCCGATTTTCTAGCTTAAAATCTATATTTTTCTGGTGAAATGTATGAACGTTATGGCTTGACAGTTGTTTTCTGAATGGATTTGGCATCATAATGTGTTTTTCTGGCCAACAGAACAAAGTTTCTTGGAGATAAACTGGGGTCAAAAACTGGTAACAGAACACTGTGAATACCTACAAAATAAAACATATATTCCGCAAGTTTGACTTTATTTCAATTCAATAGGTATTCTATAAGTGGCATTAAAAATAACTAAAAAGCACTATGGTCATAAACTTCTGTATAACTTTATATAATGGTTTAACATTGTCTGTCCACTGTGGTACATACACATAGTGCCTCAATTCAAACTCTGATGCTTTTTCATATATACATATTTCATATGTAACTGATACAAACTAACTGCTTGATAGATACGTTGTATTTTTTCTAAAAATATCCACAAATGAAGCTGTGAAAATGTAGACAAAAATTGAAACCAAAAGTATAGTTTTGTACATCTATAATCGTTTTGACGATAACTTTAAAACTTGATATTATTTCACATACCTTGTTCCTTGAGATACTGAACTCTGTCAAGCAAAATCAAAGTTTCCACGACAGGAGCCAGAGCCAATCGGATTGTGTAAAATGACACAACATCTTTCCATTGGCTTATCTGTTTGTTGGCTTCAGACAATTGTTTCTCTGATATTTCTGTCTCCAATCCAACCTTTTTCAGTCCTATACTGGCGTATCTACAAAAAGTAAACATGCTCAAATTAACAGTAATATTATACAGCTGATAACAGCATAATGGAGTCTGAGAGACTGGCATTGAAAAGCTCTCAATACTAGATAAATAACTTTGATTATTTTTGAAGGCAATATTACCATTCAGTCTTTTTTAACAAGATAATTGATAATCCTTTAAACACATTTGTAACTGTAGAAAAACTAAATTAATTTTTTTATATTTTAAAACTTTTAATTTTGGAATGATATAACAGATGATATTTGAATCAGATTGTTTTCTGTTTCAAATTTTTTTTGTTAACCTATGTTAAAGTTTTTGTATACATACAAATACTTGGTTAGAGCACTGGCCCTGCTAGCCAGAGACCCAAGTTCGAATCCCGGTGGAGGCAAGGAAAATTTTCTTTCTCTACATTTATACAAAAATATAAATATTGATATCCTTAAAGTAACATACGCACTCAAAAGTTCTGAATTTTGCACTATCACAGAATCTCATGAAAATTTTTTATTTTTCTCAAGAAGTACAAGTAAGAGGCTTTCTTATAATTCCAACATCAAATTTGTAGGTTGAAGGAGAGTTTTATAATGTGGATGTGTCAATCAGTTGTCATAACTGAGCCACACTTAGATGTACCAACGCTACACCAAGCCAAACGTTAATTAGCCCCGCCCCCATCCACTAATCAAAATCTTAACTCATTCCATAGAAGGTCTTGAATCCGGCAAGATCAAAAGCTTAACTTGGGGCATATGAGGAAAAATGGCCGGCCTTCCTTACGCTGAATTTGAATTATTGCATGATTTCTCTTGGCTTTTACTAGACTTGAACCAACTTAATAATTTTCATTTCAAAGTAATTGTTTTAGTTTATGAACAAACTTCAAAGTTGGTTAAAATCAAGGTAATCAGAATTTGTTGTAAAACCCTAATTTTGAGTACTTATGTTACTTTAATGTTTTCTTACTCAGCAAACGGTATTTAGCCTCTTCAAGGGTGAAGGAACCATTAAAATAAAGTATAAAATATAAAATAAAAAAAAAGTGCCAAAACAAATCGGTTTCATAGTGTCTCTCAGCCAAAAGAGCTCCTGGCAACTACCCAGATATTTGATAAAAACTTAGCATACTTAATAAAGTCCATCTGTTCAGCTTTCTTCACAGTGATTTTCATAGCTCCTCTTTCAAAATCAGGGTTCTTTTCCAATATGATTTGTTGTAAAGCCGCCCTATAGCTGTGTACTATCAGGTTAGGTAGATTCTCTGAGGGATAACATGACAAATACACGAACAGCAATGTGAAAACCAATTTTCATACATACAATTTCTGCTCAATTTTGACACATACGGGTCAAGCAAGACTTACATGCTGTTTTCTTGTTACTTGTTAATGCCACTAGATCTGTATTTGAAATCTGAAAAAAGAATAATCACACCCATGGCTAGCTCACCAGTCGAGCAGATCAGTTGAAATACACACCAAACAACAATTGAACAAATTGTGTATCGCACGATACATCTTAATCACCACTATATTGATTCCTAATACCCTCCAACCAGAACAGTGATTATTCAATCTGACCAGCTGCTGACCATTTGTTTGTTTGATTGTGGCTTAAAGCTGTACTCATTTCACTCATACGAGTACACCAGCCCAATAAGTGAACGAAACCACCCTCGAGACACTAGCAACACACAGGACATTTGCAGGACTAAAAAACGGGGGCATCACAACAACTTGTCTTGCTGATACCCCTTAGCTCAGAGAGCACCAGGAAACAGGTAACTTTTGCCAACCACAACCGCTACTCCTTCATAAGTCAAACAACAGATTGCATCACTTAAAATTCTCCCATGGATTTTCTGGATTTGCATCTTTAGAAAAGCCAAGTACTTATGAGTTCAGAAAATAATTGTAAGTATATTATTGCAGAATCAACTAACCTCTTAACCTCTGTCGATAGGAATCTAAAAAATGACAGGCCATTTCTCTAGCAGAGTAGCTTAGTGAATGGTGAGGCATCTTCTTTACCAAATCACTCATTGGATATCCAAGTTCTGATGAATTGTTTGAAATCCTACAATTAATCATTCAAAACAACCGTATTAAAGCAAAATCCTGTTTAAATGAATTAAACTTTGAAAATTATCACAACAGACAATCAAAACATCCCTTAATTAAAGTGTTAATAGCCAGTTTGAGCCTCAAAACAGAAAGACACAGGGAAATACCGCTAAACATACATACACGTTACAATGTGTGCATCAGCAGCATTATGAACTAAGAGAATAGTTTATATTGCCCAGAAAAAAGCCACATTAAACAAAATGTCAGGGCTTAATAAACTAAGAACTTACCACTAAAGACAAACTACAGATCCTTAATTGCTGTTATTAAGAATTTAATTAGCAATTAGCAATTAAGAAGGATTTGTTTGTCTTTAGTGGTAAGTTCTTAATTTATTAGGCAGTGACATTTCGTTAAACGTGGCTACTTTCCGGGCAATATAAACTATTCTAACATTGCTTTTTAAAGTTATGTTTTTTTTTTCTTTTTCTATAAATCGTTTACTAAATGCCACTTACAGAAATTACTAAAAAAAGTGGTCACAATATATATACTTTGATCACGTGATACTTATTTGCACTAATTCAGAGTGATCGGTGTTCAAAATGTTACATACTCGATGAAAATTTAAAATATTTAACAATTAAGGGATTAAACGGAGTCAAATTTTTTCATAATTTTGGTCATTAAAAGATTCAGTATTATTCTAATGAAATCCATAAATTCATATCTAAACTTACATTATTAGACCTTCCCCTGTTTGATTTGAGGAACATTTTATTGTTCCATCAAATATCAATTTTCAAGTTCCATCAATTTAAAATATATAAATGACCTAAAAATTATTTTATTATAAACCTACCCATCACAAGAGAGTTTCATGTAACAACAGCCGACTGAATTCAAACCAACAGCCCTTGGACATCTGACAAATAGCCGTAATATTGTGGCAGTCAGGTCACCACAAGCATGTAGTCCACAGAGTACAAAATCACTACTCGAGTAGTCTCCCTTCTTTGGCAGAGTGTGATTTATCTCCCCTGCTTCTGATTGAGAAGAAGTTGTCCCCCCTTGAAAAATTTCTTTTTCAGCTGTATTCTTTGGATGTTCTTTTTCTGTTGAGTTTTTAGGAGTGGGCTTAAAGCTGTCATCTGTTAAAGTAATCCCTTCATCTTTCATTTTTTCTATTTCACAAAAAGGAGGAGTATCCATCGCACCAAGTTTGTTTTCACATTTAGCTGGTAACTCAGAGGCATTCAGTTTCCCCATATTATCACAGTTAACATTTGACTGAATGATACTTTGAGATGAAGTTGATAAATTCAAAACATCAATGAACTGGTCCATGCTTACACTTGGTTCAATCCAGTGTACAATATGGCTTGGAGGAATAACAGCATCAGTGGCAAATAAAGAGTCAGTAGTCATTGCTTCAGTTTCATTTACCCCCTCCGTTTTTAATTTCTGCAAATAAAAAATAATTATGACTTGAGTGCAGAGAAAATATGGGGTTGGTTAGAGGGGTAGAAGTATTAACATGGATGGTATTTGTGGGGCACATTAAATTAAAAGTGGAACATGCAATGTTCAGCAAAATGATTAATATGGGGACTAAAATCAAGGCAGGCTTCGGAAGATAAATGCACCCAAACTTGGAACAAGGGTACGGGTTTAAACAAATTAAATAATTACATTTTCGAAATCATTTCTTGCTCCATTTTAACCAATGAAAACACTATTACAAGCAATCTATCTTTCAATAATCATTTGAAACTATTGTTAAACAGAATAAAACTTATTTCTCTCAAGCTACCTTTTTCTTGATTTCTCTGTCCATTTCTCTGTAAATAAAAAAAAGTTCATTATTTTAATTGAAGTTACATAAAAGATACCCACTCCAAGGTAGACTATTTTATTTTCATATACTTCAGATTGATACAATAGATCAGTCTCCAAAAATTATCATAAATCTAGAAACAAACGCCTAACAAAATTTTGCTTTTCAGACCCAAACAATGACTTAGCTAAACCAAATTTAATTAATGATCAGCCACAAAGACATTGATAGATATCATAATTACATGTAGTCAAGTAGATGTATATACTTTTTTATAAAGATAGAAATATATAGATAGAAAATCTATAGATAAAATATATAGATAGAAAAGACCCCACCTTCTGATTAACTTTAAGGTGTGCATTCTGAGGAACCATAGCCTGTAGATGTTTTTTGTTTTCATTATTTAATATTGAACGTCTGTATTTTAAATTTTTGTCTCTGTTTTCTGAAGTTTTCTTTTTAACTAACAATATGCAAAAATCATACATGTTTATACAATGTATTAATTACTATACAAACATTGAAAAGTTAACAATGTAAAACAATGCATTTGTTATAACTGTTAAAGACACAACAAGAAGTAAGAGCTTCCAACTGTCATCAGTCTAATTCATGTACAGGGAGAATAAGCATTAATTATATTTAACATATCATCTGCTCCAAAAATAATCTGTTAAAACTCGTAGAGCAGAAAAGCACTACGTTTGATTTCATAATCGTTGAGCCCTCAATGTTGAATTTATGACGAGCTTGAGGAATAGACTATTTTAATATACCTACAATGGTCAAACCAGAATATTTGTGCCACCATAGATCAGACCTAATTGTGCTTCCAGAAAACGTGCTCCGTATCATGGTTTTACATAGAACAAAACAAGCTAGTTAAAACCAAAACAAGCTAGTTAAAACCAAAACAAGCTAGTTAAAACCAAAAACAAGCTAGTTAAAACCAAAACAAGCTAATTAAAACCAAAACAAGCTAGTGATATAAAAGATCAGGCATAACAAATATTTACAATGTGTTTTTGTACTTCTCTGATTATTAGCATTTTGGCATGTGTAAATTACACAGATATGTACCTTATCTGGAAGACTGCTTAATAAAGTCTACATTATTTTCAAAACGAATTTTTGAGGATGACAGTTACCTGTCAAACGTTGTTGCTTTTGGAGCATGTCCGTCAGTAGCCTCTACTGTTGTGACCTTTAACCCAAGGCCAAAGGTCAGAAGTCGTGACAAGTGACCCAGGCCTGCACCAACATCCACAATCTGGTCACACCCACAGCATAGAGAAAGTTGCTTAATTACCTGGGTAAAAAAAACAACACAAAAGTTAATATTTTAATCCTTGCCTTCTTCTGTCAATTTCTTTTTCATCTAAATCTTCATCCAGAAATGATTGAATTTTATTTCACTGGTTGGTGTTAACTTGTTTAATGCTGGGTGACAGAATAGTACATATTGCAATCAAGGTTACTTCATTCCGATGACGGCATGCCAGCCCAATGAGTGAAGGCAGCACAATACCAATACAGGACTGGGGGACTGGAAGCTCTTGGAACCGAAATGTCACAGGGAGGTAACCCAACAAAAACCACTCATTTATTTCCACAATCAAACTCACAGTCAGATATATACTTTGTTCCCTGTAAAACTAACCTGCCCGAGTTGATGAATTTCATGTTGTTTTTTTGGTTTTACATGCCTTCTGTATATGTGATACAGTTCCTCATACTGACCACAGAAAAATGAACCTTTTACAGTATCTTCTTCAGTAATATTATCACATTTTTCTGCAACAGGGGATTGATCTTCTCTGAAAACTGACTCAGTCAATCTCTTTGAAATGTCCACTGTTTGAACATCAAGTTTTTGTCTGTCAAGGCTTAGTTTTTTTATACAGGCTTTGTAGCACAACAATGACAGTGGCCAGACATTTCTAAAAAAAAAAAAAAACTCAAGATGTTTTAAATGATTTTTAACAAATTTATAGTGATTAAATAATAATATATGCACAATAATTTGTATGAATGTTATTATTTATAGTAATTTATACATATCTGTTATTCAGTACCTCAGTTTAACTGAAACAAAAACCCTTCAGGCCTCTAGAACTAACAAAATGTAATGTCAAATAAAATTTGGTACTATTTGAGACATCATTACTATATTAAGAAAGATATTTCATTCTAACAAGCGCAGTGTTTGATATCACATTTGGAAAAGCTTCTCTAGAGGCAAAATAGCATTTATTTTCTGGATCAAAATAAGCATACTGAACCTTTTGTCATGCGACCGATTGTCAATCAAATAAGATAAATCAGGGGGAGATAAGTTTATTAGACATTCTTGCCATGATGGTGGTAACTTCTGCCAATGTCCAAGCACAAAAAAATCCTGTGGAACAATAAATATTATATGAACAGTTGATAAATTGGTAAGGTTGTTCGTGTAATTATTTGTCCATGTAATTTATTGGTGTTTAACTGATAGGATATTCCTTCAATTAAATCCACTAGAACTTGCGATCATAAAAGAACAGAAAATGTAATTTTTAGGCCGTATATCTATTATTGTAAAGCCACTTCATAGATATGGTATCCTGACATTGCAAAAGGAAAGGAGATTATAAAAAGGGGTTCAAAGAACACCAACTGCTTGCCGACTTAGACATTCCATAAATTTTTATAACATAGCAAAATTTACAAAACATTTAACCTTAAATTTGTTTGTTTGATGTGGCTGTACTTAAAGTTATTTCACTTATATGGCGGCGTGGCAGCCCATTATCGGTAAAGTAAACCACTAAAAACGTCACAATATACTTACAGAAGAAAGACAGGGAACTACAACAAAATTACCTCAGCTAAGCCTTATATAATGTATAATTTCTTTAAAATTTTTTTATTTAACAGGAAATTTAAGTTAATTTGTTATTATTTGAACTTTAAACAACAGGGATCCTGTTTGTAAGGGTCACCGTTTGCTGAAGCATTACCACTGTCACTCTCCATCCTGCAAATATTTTATTGAATATCGTAGGAGAGATACTTCTGCCACTAAGGTAGAGTTCTGTACGTATCGTCATTAATACTATCAATATTGGTCTACCATGCAATCCATATACTATCAGTTGACTATATCACTATAAGAAACCTCCCACCCTACCGGTCCACCCTTCCGACGATACATGCATGGTGCACATTGTTGGTAGATATCCAAAATCAAATTGCTATACTAACCGATACATAAGCATCTATAATCCATCGGAACTGGCTAATAAATCGAATTATTTCAGCAATACGGGATTCCAAACTTATATTTTCCATAACTGTCAGTGTCAGCTCTTCCAGCTTGCCAACCACTATTCTACATATCCTTATAAAAAAAAAAACGGGAATCCTTATCTTATTTTGTTGGCAAGTCTATTTAATGTTTGTAGTGCCCTTTTCTATAAACGTATGACTTATCTAGACTTTAAATAGTAACAAAGTAAAGTTTATCATCTTGTTTGTAACACGAACAGAGTGCTTTCACTTTTGCAATCGATTGTTTTACCTCCAAACAGTGGAGAGTTGTATAAGGGGAGTAAACCTCCTAAGTTTATTTTTCTGAAAAATATCACCTCAAATCAAATCAAATCAAACTTTATTTAGAGTCGGTTTTACAATGAGTAACTTTAGCCTGAGGCTGCTTATGCCGACTATTAGAGAACATAAAACTATTTTGAAATATAATTTAACATAAAATATTAGCAATACAAATATTGCACAGTATATAAGATTTTTATTTATTTTTTTATTTTTTTACATACATATACACACATAACACACATTATATATATTTGTGTATAAATGTACACATTATATATATAAATACATATAATACAAGAGAATGACATATATCACAGTTCAAAAGGTTTATAATAAAAAGTGTAAATATGGCTTTTGTTAAAATCTACAAATGTATGAGATTATCTAAAATAAATCATCACAGAGGGAACAACTACATCCATACCATGCGTTTAGAATTTGCTTAAAATTATAAATGGTAGTTGCTTGTTTCATATTGTTTGGGAGGTGGTTCCAAAGTTTCGCTGCCTGGTAACTGAGGGAATTGTAACCAAACGTCTTTGTTCTGTACCTTGGGATATGGACCAAATTGTTGTCGAGTAAGTTACAAGCGCTGTCCTTCTCATGAATTATTTTATGAAGATATTCCGGATGTATCTTATTTACAATTTTAAAAACTTCTAGAGCCAAACACCTCGCTCTATATAATTTAAAAGGTATAACATCTGCCTTGGAGAGCAGTTTACCATATGGTGTGGAGAAGTCAGAGAACACAAATCTGAGAGCTCTTTCTTGTATTTTGTCTAATTTTTCAACGCTTAGTTTGGAACAGAAAGACCAGACAGTAGTACAA
>JAVFBZ010209069.1:0-13234 GCA_032466195.1 Katharina tunicata
TATATAGGAATGTGCATGTCTGGTTTAACGCACACATTCCTGTGCTAAACGACAACGCGAGGGACGCAGGCAAGATTTCACCAAATTTGTCAAAGTTAAAAGCCCACAGACCAATCTTACCACAGTCTTCTCTCCATCTCTCAATCTTTGTAGGGAAAATCATCTTGTTGTCAACGATTGGGCATTCCTTCAAACCGCACAGTACTTTCGTTTTCTCCATCTCGCAGCGAAGATTTGCTACTAGTTTTCCCCCCTTTTTTTTTTGGTTTGCCATAAAGTTTTTCTTCTTTTTAATATGTCGCGGCAAAGTGCTTTTCGTATTCTCGCACCGAAAACTTGATGGCACAATATTAGGATGTCACGTTATATTTCTTATTGTTATTATTTTCTCGTTTTCTTAGTTTTCTATTCTCTAATTTTCGCGGCGAATATTTTCTAATTTTGGTGTTTTCCTATTGTCGCTATTAGAAGTTCTGTTATAATTCCTATTTGTTTTGCTGAAGATGGATCTCCACATTGTTATTTAGACTTATGTGCTATTATAAACATAATTTTGACAGCACAATAAAAACAAATAAGGCCCTCTAATCTATCTATGCTGAGTTATGCGGACCCACAGTAGTCCGGATAGACCTCTTTAAAGGGACATGACTGCATATTATTAAATGTGGATCTGACAGTTTGTTGTCATTCTTCACCGTATTCTCTTGTGATTTCAGGCAGGTATAATAGAATCTAAGCACAGTGATCAGTTATTAATTGCCCTTGAGCCCGAAGCAGCTTCCTTACACTGCAGAAGTCTTCCAGCTAACACATTTATTGGCTCCGAATGTGAAGGGGCGAATAAACCGAGTTTTGACCCAGGTACTAAATATCTGGTGGTCGATGCCGGAGGTGAGTACTAGTTTGTTTTTATCGCGTTTGTATTGTCATTTATATTACCAGGAAAAACAAAGCTGATTATTGAACCTTTGAAGAGGAATATCATGTATGTGTAGCACGGTTGAAGCGCATTGTAGGCTACTGCTTGACCGCTCTCTTCAATCTAACGCATCCTAGCTATAGGCTCCTGACCACATGTCAACCTGAGGTGAATAACGCGAGGTTTAGCGCATCGAAGGTAGGCCTATAAACTGGGAATATTGCCGTGGTTGTGGAGAACTCGGATGGTTTTAACAAGGTTTCTCAGGAATCGGTTTCTCACCATACATCATCAAAGTCGCCATACGAGTGAAATATCTTTGAGGACGAGGTTAAAAAAATGAATGAATAAATATATAAATGATATGTAGGCCTATTATGCCTTGAAAATGACATAGTACATTTCCAGATAAATTCATCCCGTCTATGCGTTATAGATTTATTATTAGTGATTATTATTTTAAAGCAATAGATTATATTGTCTATTTCTTTAGGTGGTACAATTGATGTGGTTGCCCATAAAATTCGTAAAGATGGTCGTGTACGAGAGATGTTTCGGGCGAGTGGTGGCGCTTGGGGAGGAACGATTGTCGATAGGCAATTCTTAAACCTTCTTAACAGAGTGTTTGGCGAGGACTACATGAACCAGTTTCAGAGAGAAAACCAGAAAGACTATCAGGAACTTCTTCAAGACTTTGAGATTAAGAAGCGCAGTGACAGTGAATCTCAGAGCATCAGAGTCTCCTTGCCTTATAACTTCTGTAACTTTAAATATGAAGATAAAACTGTTCCCCAAATGATCAAAAGTTTTGCCGACGAGTCCAAGGAGGGGGTTAAGTTTTCCGCCGGTAAGTTGGTCTTGTCGGCTGAGGTTGTAGGAGCTCTTTTTTACGACGCCTTGAATCAGATTACAGATCACGTTGACTCACTGTTACAAAAAGGCAAAATGAAGGACACCAAGTATATCTTTTTAGTTGGCGGATTTGCGGAGTGTGGTCGCTTACAGAAATCCGTGAAGGATAAGTTTAGTGATCAGGTGACTGTGCTAGTACCGGAAGAGGCGAGTCTGGCCGTGGTGCGCGGGGCAGTAACCTTCGGCCACGACCCTGGGGCTATCGGCCAGAGGATCTGTCGGTACACATACGGAGTAGGATCTTACCTACCTTTTGAGGAAGGTGTGCATCGAGATGACCTGAAGGTGGACTCAGACGGCATGAAGCTGTGTAAAAACATCCTTCAGTTATGGGCAGAAGCAGGGGAGATAATCGGCTATAATGAGGTGTGGAGAGAGAGTTACACGCCTATTATAAGTAATCAGAAAGGTATCATATTTGAGTTTTACCGGTCAAACAGACGAGGGGTGGTGTACACTGACGAAGAGGCGGTAGAAAAATGTGGCTGTTTGATAATAGAGATGCCAGACGTGACTGGGGACAAAACCAGATCGGTAGATTTAGAAGTGATTTTTGGAGGAACCGAAATTAAAGTGGTGGGATTCGATCACACCAGCAACAACAGACGGGAGACTTACATCGACTTCCTGTCTTCATAGAGCCCATGGTTGGCCAGATCAAATAATCAACCAGTAAAATGGACGTTATCAGACTCAACCACTTATTATTACCATGGCTTTGTTGAGATCTAGGCGTATTGGTGCATTCGTTCAGTTGGCTTAAACAAATTGATGGAAACAATCAATCTATTTTTAATCTATCATTATATTAATTGCCTACTTATACATTGTGGTGTGCTCCGGGCTATATTGAAAACAATTGGTTGTAAAGGCGCCATCTTTCATCTGCAGATACTAGAGATATATTAATACCATTGTAGAAAACTCGATGCGGCCATTCTGAAAAAAAATATCTAAAAAGATGTTTTTATTAAATTGAACGTTAAACCATTCCTGCCATTGTTTACACGATATAAGTACTGTCATTGACTTTTTTCTGAACTGTTTTAAGTTTCAACATCACACGGTCAAATAAGTTGACATGAACATAAAAGTAATCAAAATATAAATCCTGTTGTATTTATTGTAAATTGTTTATGCTTTTGCACAAATTACATTATATCTAAGGTCAGAAATCAGAAGTCTTTAACTAAGTTGACTCCATGTTTCTGTAACACTGCATTTTATCTACATAAAGCCAGCTAGTGCACGATTAACATTCCGGACATGTTATATCGTAATAACGGTTTGTGATCAGTTATTAATTTCAGGTAATCAATTTGCTCCATGAACTGTGATAAGTTATGTGACATTTCAGTTCACAAACAATGTATATGAAAAGCAGCCCTTCGTCATTATCTTTGTGTGCATCAGTATTCTCTAATCTATATATGATTGGTGCTGAAAAAGACCCATGTTCTTATAATAAATTAAACTCATGTATAAATGAAAGACATTATTTTCTTTCAAGGACGGCTTTTTTTTGTGACGCACCAGAGAAATTTCCAAAATAAGTAGCAATGTTTTTTTTTTTAACCACCCACGAATTATTGAAGCGACTTTTATCGAGGGACAACCTTTCCATGTAGGTACACAGTTTTAGTGTCAAATGACTTTAAATTGTCCCTCAGTAGACTTGCTATCCATACGTAATGACTTGTGATGGCTCATTGTTCAGCTGCTAAATAACGCTCAAATATACAATGTACTTTGTCAATGTGTTTCATAAACTCCTGGGGTTCATAGACATAACCTGTGGTATTGATATGAACAACATAAACTACGGATGATCAATTCTGTATATTATAGTTACAATGATTCATTCTACAGATTCTTTGCATTTAATTTTGTTCTTTTTGATGTATTCAACATTTGATAAATATATTGAGGGACGGAATAAAGCTCTTAAATCGCGAATTGGCTTTTATTAAAAGAAAACATATAATGTACCTGATGAAAATGATAAATTGACAGTATGAAGCTTGTTGCATTCCTATGACAGTTCTTATTGTTACCACAACTGTAAATCCATACTTTACTAAACTTTATATCTTATATCTCAATGTTAAAAATATTGCAAACTCCAAAGGCCATTTCTTAAGCGCTTTTGTACTTGAAAATATGAGCCACATCTGCGAGACATTTAATTTGATTGTACATAAAATCTCTGCTGTAATACTTGTTGTATACTGCGCCTGGAATATTAAATATTTCAAAAGCTACTTGATTTTCATTTAATTTGTCCCCTTTTTCAACCGACATTTACAGTTGCTCGGTTTTCAAGCTTCACTGCATTCTAAAATTGAGAATCAAATCGTTCTCCCTACCGTCGAGTCTTCGACTCTAGGGTATTGACTGACCATCTTAATTGTCACCTGGGGAGAGTTTATTATTAAGAATATATCATCCCTCCTGGAGTAAGTGGTACACTCTAAAGGCTATATGCTGCTTCGGGTTTTTCAACGGACTAGTGAAATTCCAAAAATGAAATCAGGTTGACATAACTGCATGTGCGGGATTAATTGTCGAAGTTTGCAATATAATACCATATTTCTCACAGGTTGGGAATAAAGCAAGGCTACTTTATATCACAGGGGTTGTTATTACATCTGTACATTGACGGTAACAGTGACCTTAGCTTGCAATCGGTAAAGGAATGAACTCAAATAAGAGCTAGGCAACTGAAACATAAACCTGTTGGATCGATGCCTGTGATTCATTATTTATGCATTCTCGTGAAAATCGGTTGGAAATGGAGACTTGGAGAGCGGACGGATGAGCGCGCACCGTATATATCACGAGACGACGATCCCCCGGCGAATACAAATGTGTGTTTGTTTGTTGATTGGGGTTTTACGCCGTACTCATGGTTATTTCACTTATATGCCAAATTGGTGAATGAAACGACACTGGCAACATGCAAGACAAGACAAAAGATTTACGTAACATTAACAAAACAGGATACCACAACAAATCGGCTTCATGTGTCCGTTAGCTCAGAGAGCACCAGGAAACAGGAAGCTCCTACCCAAGAACCCACCGGATCAAAAGGCCGAGACGAGTCATTTTGCAAATGCCAACACTAAGGTTATTTAAACTATTTGTCATTAGTAACCTTACAAGTAAGTATACCATCTTGATCTTTGAGGCAGACATATGATTACCAAGGCGAATGCTACGACGGTCGATGATTACACAGGCGAATGTTTCAATCAAATGACGGTCGGTGTTGTCAGACATGATTATAAAGGCGAATGTTTCAATCAAATGACGTCCGTGTCGCCAGACATGATTATAAAGGCGAATGTTGCAATCAAACGACTGTCGGTGCCATCAGACATGATTATAAAGGCAAATGTTTCAATCCAATGACGGTCCGTGTCGTCAGACATGATTATAAAGGCGAATGTTGCAATCAAACGACTGTCGATGTCATCAGACATGATTATAAAGGCTAATGTTTCAATTAAATGACGTTCCATGTCGACAAGCATGATTATAAAGACGAATGTTTCAATCAAATGACGGTCCGTGTCGTCAGACATGATTATAAAGGCGAATGTTGCATTCAAATGACTGTCGGTGTCATCAGACATGATTGTACACGCGAATGTTTCAATCAAATGACTGTCGGTGTCATCAGACATGATTATAAAGGCAACTGTTTTAATCAAATGACGTTCCGTGTCGCCAGACATGATTATAAAGGCGAATGTTTCAATCAAATGACTGTCGGTGTTATGTTGCTGCTTTGAAGATCATCGTTCAGTATTGTGATACCTGAGATACATAAATACGGTTAGAGGAATAATTGCTGAGCGATATACAGAAGATAATTTTGATTTTGTCCAATCGCTATCATATAGAAACTAAAAGCTAAAACTGTTTATACAAAGGCATGTGTTAAAGAGGAAAAAGTCCTTCTTAGTAAATGTAATGTGTGGAGCAGTTTTGAAAAATGGTGTCCCAAGTGTGTAGAAAATGTCAATGTTCTTGTTTGAACCACAATTAAGCAGACCTGTATTGTGGACTACCCAACACCTGTATTGTGGACTACCCGACACCCTTATGGTGGACAATCCGACACCCGTATGGTGGACTACCCGACACCCGTATGGTGGACTACCCGACACCCGTATGGTGGAAAATCCGACACCCGTATGGTGGACTACCCGACACCTGTATGGTGGACTATCAGACACATGTATGGTGGACTACCCGACTCCCGTATGGTGGACTACCCGACACCCGTATGGTGGACAATCCGACACCTGTATGGTGGACTACCCGACACCTGTATGGTGGACTACCAGACACCTGTATGGTGGACTACCAGGCACATGTATGGTGGACAATCCGACACCCGTATGGTGGACTACCCGACACCTGTATGATGGACTACCCGACAGCTGTATGTTGGACTACCCGACTCCCCTATGGTGGACTACCCGATACCCGTCTGGTGGACTACCCGACACCCGTATGGTGGACTACTCGACAACCGTATGGTGGACTACCCGACACCCGTATGGTGGACTACCCGACAACCGTATGGTGGACTACCCGACACCCGTATGGTGGACTCCCCGACACCTGTATGATGGACTACCCGACACCTGTATGGTGGACTACCAGACACATGTATGGTGGACTACCCGCACCCGTATGGTGGACAATCCGACCGGTATGGTGAACTACCCGACAGCTGTATGATGGACCACCCGACACCTGTCTGGTGGACTACCCGACACCCGTATGGTGGACTACCCGACACCCGTATGGTGGACTACCCGACACCCGTATGGTGGACTACCCGATACCTGCCTAGTGGACTACCAGACACCCGTATGGTGGACTATCAGACACCCGTATGGTGGACTTCCGACACCCGTATGGTACATTACCCGACACCCGCATGGTGGATTACCGGACAGCTGTATGGTTGGACTACCGGACAGCTGTATGGTGGACTACCGACACCTGAATGGTGGACTACCCGACACCCGTATGGTGGACTACCCGACTCCCGAATGGTGGACTACCCGACTCCCGTATGGTGGACTACGCGACACCTGTATGTTGGACTACCCGACACCCGTATGGTGGACTATCAGACACCCGTATGGTGGACTACCCGACTCCCGTATGGTGGACTACCCGACACCCGTTTGGTGGACTACCTAACACCTGTATGGTGTACTACCAGACACCTGTATGGTGGACTACCCATGCCACAGAATTCTGTATCGTAATTAGTCTACTACGTAACCCATATATAGCACCCGTGTCACTTTGTTTACGTCTTCATAACAAGAACACTATTTCTCAATAAATTATTAACACATCCTTAGCTCACACTTCGATAAGTCTCTAAGGAGCAAAATGTTTTATGCGGACATTGTAATATCTCTATACCTAATTAGGTTAAGGTGGCTCTAATAACATATGGGGAAGACTCCATTCATACGATACACCATTTTTTTTAAAAATTTCTCTATAAAGTCTGTCAATTTAGACTCCATTTTTGTACACATTGATTGTAGAGACATACAATTGTTCCATAACAAGGTTGTTTTGTACACTTCGCCCAATATATTTAGATATGAAAGTAAGTTGATGTCTTCTGAACGTTACATTGAGTGAATTGTTTTCGATGAATGAGTTGGTTTAATTGATGTTTTCCTCCGTTCTTGAGTAAATTTAACTTCTGTGGAGGTGGTGCCAGTATTATTGATATTAGAAATTCGGACGAAACTATTCCCACCGCTGCAAGACATGGTCAAGGGAGTACTTAACGTAGATGTTTAATTTAAAAACCTTTTCGAAGGCTAATTTAATGTCGTAACGATGGTACCTAATTAATTTAACACACTTTTATGTGTTTAATGTGCTTCCGGCTATTATGCGCAACACATTTTAATTATTCCATTATAATAAAAAAAATACTTTTGTGTACAAATAAATATAACTGCAAATCACAAAAAGTAACAAAATGTTGCAATGCAGAGTAAGAACTAAAAAAGGTCTTAAAATATCGCACCTAAAAATAGGAATTATTTATATCTCAGTCGTAAACTGACTCCAGTGCAATACAGTCGTATTGTCTGAGCTATACCACGTGCTCTTAGCAGACAATGTAATTTGTGTGTTAAATTAGATATCTTTCGAAATGACTCACGATCTCATTAACATGTCTTTTCTTGTATCCAGTTTTTCTACATTTTATAGGTATACCTGGTCACAGAGACCACTTAACTGGAGTGACTAAACAAAAAAACGAAACAAACAAAAACAAGCAGAAAATACACATGCTTTCGCCATGTCTACACTGGTAGTTAATGATAAGAGATATTTTTAAATGGTGGTCTGTTTTCTGTTGTTAGTGGTGCAATGTAAACTGATTTGATCCACTACTTTCACGTTAAACTTGTTAATTTACCCGTTTATTCCTTAGGTATGTCTACCAATTAAATGTATATGTCAATCTACATTTATTCTTTTTGTGTAACTTGAATGCTATTTGGTAAGTCAGTTTCGTAAGTAAATAATTGAGTATAGATGGATAATCGATGACTAAATAAGGCAGTTTATTTAAGTATATGCGAACATGAATATGTAAAGCAGTATTAAGGACAGTACATTTGGCAATCGCCTTCGATCATGATTGAGGAATACAAAATGGTAGGTAAAACCATACCCTAGGATAAAGCTATGTGTATACTCGCTATATGACAAAATTCGCGAATTTCTACAAAAAAATAAATGGCAATTTTATGAAAATACTTTCGATATGAAAAAAGTAACGGACGAAAGAAGAATTCCATCATAAATACAGTTCAGTGAAAAAAGTTAAAAGAAGTGTAAGTTGGGCGAGGCGTTAACACCTCGAGAATGACAATACCAGTATGTTCCCAAAATACGCTAATAGGACTACAGGAGGGTCTAAAGTGGGGTATACACAAGATGAAATATTCACTGCATACACAAATCTATAAAATATAAACAACCAAACGCCGATTTATGGAGCACATTTGCATAAAATTAGAAATAAACAGCATTGCATTTTTTGTTTACACATAAACATGTGTCTTTTGAAGGACTAGCGAATAGAGCCGATGAAGAAAAACGTATGACATTTAAACAACAGGTGGCCACGATTTTGATATATCTGTACACAAAACCACAGTAAATTAGGTCAGTGGTGCTATTAGACAGAAGTACGTAAAAAAGGAACAGAAAAATGACACTAAATTATCTAGATTAGCATATCGCGAAGAAAAAGATGTCACAAAAGTAGTGACCACTTAGAAATGTGACAGACTTAACCCAAATATTTGGGTCGGTAAGTTATCAGAGAGAGAGAGAGAGAGAGAGACAGAGAAAGGTGCGCATCTTCGGTTAACAGATGTCCTGAATGTAAAATGACAGGAGAGATATATTCACATGTAAGTCCAAATGCTTTTCATCCGTTCTTGTCAGGAGAGATATATTCACATGTAACGTAAGTCCAATTGCTTTAAATTCATTCTTGGGAGGCCGCGCCGTGGCTCCGCGGGTGAGCTTTGGACTTCGACCACCCCTGTGGAACTAAGATATGTAAGGGAAGTTTTCCGGTGGCTGCGAAGTTCTCGGGGTGGATTTTACGAGGTTTCTTCCCGGTTTTCCACTAGACACCGGCAACGCAAAGTCGTCATATACATGTAGGTGAAATTCCTCTTGAGTGGGCCTACAACGCTAAACACCAATCAAACAAACAAACAAACAAACAAACATGTCATTCTTGTCATAATGGCAGGAAAGAAATATTCACATGTAAGTCAAATGGCCTCTTGAAATCACAAAATAACACACGTTAAATGTTTTCTGTGCACTCATTTCTTTATGAAGTATATAGATGAGTGTCTTTTTATAATTCACTCAATATAAGGACCATACGTTATTTAGCCACTGCACATAAACCGATCAGAATTATTTTGAGACGACAGACGTGTATTTTTGGCTAAATTTGTTCTAATATTCTGTTATAGGCGCAATATTATCTTCAATGTATATATTTGCAGGTCTAATAACTCATTCGAAACCAGTGTCTAATTTTTCCGTTGAAGAAGTGAATTTAGACCATAATGATGTCCATTACTGCCTACCCAACGCGTTCGCCTCCAGACGGGAAATCCCCCCCTCCGCCAATGGCGGATGCGTCCGTGGTCATCCCGGGATTCTTGTCCCAATCAAGAGAACTTGCTTTAGCAGTACCTTTGCCAGCTCCGGTTCTACTCTCGAAGACAAACTCAACCCAATCAAGCCCCTGTAAGTCTATGGGAAGAACCATACCTCCGATTCAGAAACCTAAACAAAAATCATCAGAATGCCTTCAAAGTGAAAAGACGAAAGAGAACATCCAACCCTCTGCTTGGAGAGCTTCATTGCCGAATGCTAGCTACTTTGCCCATCACGGACAAAGCGCTCCATATTTTGAATTTCTTCACAGCGCTACCTCGCCCCCATCAGCTTTAGAGTCGCCAAAGCCTGCCCCAAGAACTAAAATAAACGGCAGAGTGACTGCCACCCCAAAGCCTGCTCCACGATTTTCTTCGAGACGCTTTACATCTCAGCCACAAGACGAGAAACATCCGATTCCAGACTCTAGACCTGTGGCATCTCCTCGTCAACGAGTGTTTATAGCCACGCCTGTGTCCAGTACCATTCACAAATCAGGGACACCCATTCACATCTCACAGAAATGTCCGCAGACCTCTCATCTAGTCTTGTCACAACAGACGTTGCAAGCAGACCCAGTCCAATCAGAAACGTTATCATCAACATATTCTGCTAAGCCAGAAAATTTGTCTACCGAATTAGACAAGCGGTGTTCATCAGAAATCGCCCCATATTTTATTCAACCACTAAATTTGTGTGATCCATTTCTGGATAATTTGGGTTTAGCAGAAATTTGCAGTTTACGGGTTGACGAACTTCAGTACTTGACGCACACAAACCACAACAAACCTGTGACTTTGAGAGATGGCAGAACTAAGCCCTCCTTCATGGTACGAATATGGTCCAGAGGAAGTGGGAAGTATCTCGACTTGTTATCAGTGGGAGAGCTTTACGGAAGGGGAATGTTCGGTAAATCTGGTAAGATCTCATATTTTCATTCATTTGTATGTTGTTTGACGTCAAGATTTAACATTTCAGTCGTATTATAAATATTCTTGTTCAACATCGCCTATCTCCGGTACCTTCCATCCCCTCCGATTATCGGCTTTTGTGTAATGACTGGCCATTTTTTAGCCAATCAGCGGTATATTTACAGCTGCAGGCAATACTTGTATCGCATTTAGATAAACTTGTCAAATAGGACATCAAGTGCATTCCGCGCCAATAAAAATCGACATAGAGCAGGTAACAGCAAAGAAAATGGAGAAATAAAAAAAAAACTGTTTAGCATACATTAGGTCGAAATGATCAATGCAACAAGAGAATCAAGTCACGTGAAAGATTTTAAACTTCTTCAAATTAATCGATTAATCAGGTCAAGCATCAGCAGCCTCGCTATGACGCTCAAAATGCCTATAGTCGTTACATACAAGGTCCGTCACCGAAATGATTCAATAAACCGTATTATAGAAATGGTATTATACCGTGTCAGTCCATTGTATGATTGAAACTACCCTCCACACTTCAGCCAACAAACAACGTTATTTCCATTAACATTTGGTTGTGATTGACGATGAACTCCATGACAGTTGCATGAATTACTACTTTGGTTAATATTGATCTTCCATGTTCCAGTAGACCTGCAGGTTCTATAAAAATCAGTTTTTAACAATGATTTTACTTGCAGTGATTATGGATCAAAATACATTCAATACATAGAATTAAATCTTTAAATATTGGTTGAAACGTTTGAGTTAAATATAATCAAGAAAATGTAATCAACACAAGGATGTTCGGGTGAGATAAATGTTAAGGCGGCGACACCTTAGAATCACGGGATGTCAAATATGGCTCAAACAACAAATGGACTGCCTCTTATTTCAGAGCGCAGCAAAAAGCTCCGAACTAAATCCAAGTGCATTACAAATTAACAAACAAGATGATGCAACCCTTAAACACAATTATCTGGCACAATACACTATAAAGTATAATTTCATTTTCTCCATAGCTAAAACATCTAAATTATTTAAAGATAAATTTATAAATGATGACATGTGGGAGCAAATATGTCGACAAGAGATGCCCCTTTTCTGCTATTTACAAAAAAGAAGAAATAAATCCATGATATTTTCGACAATCGAGATTTCTAAGTTGATGAGATAACCGTTGTTTGGTGGGTTTGTTAACAGGTGCTTTCAGGTTAATACTGAATGGTCCGCGGACGGTGATGCTTCAGAGTGCCAGAGATCCCGACCTACATGTGGCTATGGACCACTGGACAGTCACGGGCAATGTAAGTAATAGACAGATCAATACGAATACAAGAACATTATTTCAAAAAGGTATTAACCAGGTATTGTCAGAGGAGCATTGATTGAAAATGACACAATCTTGGATAAAGATTCTTGAAACAGTATAGAGGTAATCAATTCCTAATCGATATAAAAAAGAGAAGATTAACGTTTTGAAAATGAAAAACTTATCTTTTATCGCTTCTCAACTTTGCTACTCTGATCCAATGTGGAAACGGTGGAATTATTTTATCAAAACACCAATGCTTGTTTGTTGTTGCTGCCAGGGCACAGGAGGTAGAGAGTGTCAATTCCTGATTCACCAGGGCCCCACAGGCTATTGTCTTCTGGAGAGTCTTCATTCGCCGGGAAGCTTCCTCGGAGTTCGGGCCAATGGTAACATCTTGAGACCAGCATCCGTCAATTACAACAGCCCAGAGGCCAGGTTTGTCATACAGAAAGAATCCATGGGGGCTTTATGATTGAATGGTCTCGTAGAAACGAACTTTCTGCTCCAAAAATGTATGGTTATCCATCCGTCAGAGAAACATGGCAACACCCTTGGTAACTAACGTAGGTAATTGATGAGCTGAAGCAGTACGTCCAGGGGACCTGAGGGAAAACAGCTTCCCAGGATTCACACATCTTAAAACAGCTTCCCAGGATTCACACATTTCTCGTGTCAATTCATTGATTCTAGTTGGATAAACAGTTCCATTCCTTCAATTCTCAATCTGAACATACAAAACAAACCATTTTCTTCTTCAGGTTTGGAAATAACCTTCCAAACTCACCAAGAATTCAGCAGAATAGTATTATTATTCTGTCCATTGGGCGAGACAATGTTCGTGTAAGAGGAGGCAATGGCAGTGCGACTATATTTTCTTCTACGGAATTTAAATTTGTTAATCGA
>JAVFBZ010209091.1:2464-13233 GCA_032466195.1 Katharina tunicata
CCACATTCTCTTCTCCTCAGAAATGGCAGCACACTCATGTTTTTAAATCCTTTGGTGTAAAATAAAAAGGCAACATTTGTTACATATATGATATATATATTTTGTATTTTAGTTCGATTTTATAATTTTTTTGCTTGTTCAAAAGGCATATTTACTGCTGTCATTTGTTTGTGTGATTGGTGTTTTACATCACAATTTATAATAATGCAAATTCCAACAAATGCTGACTTGTCAGACAAATGGATAGATGAATCCACCCTTGATTTCAACGGCTTAAAAAAGACAATACAGGATTAAAAACAGGAGAGCAGTGCCACAACAAAATATGCTTTGCATTTCTTGTCAAATATGTAAGTATCTCCTTTAACTTTTGTCAGATTTTACATGAGAAATAAGTGATATTACCTAGCTTAAGTTTGAATTTCAAGCAATCAACCAGTTTTGGAAGCTAGACAGCCAATAACTGAGTTGCCTGGGTAAAATCCTTTCTACTTAACAGAGTTCGTACATTTCTGTGCATACGCCTAGTTTTAATGTACACTACTACTAAAGAAAACATGAAACAGAGGGAGCGGAATTTTTATTTTGTCAAAATATTTGTGCTGCATGATACTGCTTGAAGAATGACTGAAATTGACTGAAACTAGCACAGCACTTGAGTGGGTGAATGAGTAAGTGAATTTAGAAATGATTATTTTTGTGTATGTGGATGATTTTATTAACGATATGTGATTCATCCCTCAAGTCTTGCACTACTACTGGTGGTTGACTAGCCAGGCTTCTAGCTCAGACAAAGCAACAACTTGAATAATGCTTAATAAGCTAGAAATCACCATATAGCTTGATAACTCTAGCTGATGAAAAATTCCAACAGAGGCATCTAAGAGATTGCTTTTTTGTTGTAAGGATTCAATATCCGAATTCCGAATATTGGAAAAAGAATCCATTGGGAAAATAACTATTGGTAGGGTAATAATTTCATCACCTGTGCTTGTGAGTAATACAATGACCTTGTAGGAAAAAGAACAGATTCGTTGATACAATCAGCTGACAATGGATACACATCTCTAGCCTTATTTGGGCATCATCACTCATGGGAGTCTCTTGATGGCAAATATAGCACAGGCCTGGAAATAAGAGGCCGGACACGGACAATGTCCGACACCAAACGTGCGAGTGACCGGCACATCAAAGCGGTAGCCTGTCACTCTGTCCGGCACCAATTTATAATGCTGTGATTTTAATTGAACAGGTAGAATGTATTTTTCTTTAATTCTTGGCCTAATATGCCTGCGTGAATGGCCGATAATACGATAGTATGAAAAAGTTACCGTGCTCTCAACTTTGCGTCCGTAGCAACCTTGTTATAATCAGCTGCAATTTTTATTATTTCCTCAGAAACGACAACAAAATATAAAGAAACAATACTTGGCTGTTAAACTCAAATGTCCATAAATACAAAATCAGTAGTTAATTTTTTTTCAGAGACAATGTCATTCCTCGAAAAAAAAAAATAAATTCATTGACCAGTTACTAGCGTCAGTTGTCTGCACCATTTGCATCATAGGGTGACCAGTTTTCGTGACCGTAATTTTTGATCGAATTTCAGAATAGTACAACTTACTAAGACATAAGTAATCACAAAGGTTTTATGGTATGAACATCATTAGATATCAACATTTAAACTTTGAAACTGCTATATACACTTATTTTTCTTAAAGAAATGCAAGTTCCAATTGAATTGTGGTTGTTTTGAGCTGCAGGCTAAGATTTTAGAAAAGTTCTAAATTTTGGTTTATAGAAATGTATACGGGCAAATGGCTGAATAAAATAAGTTTTTTTCTTGTTTTCCTCCTTTATTTTTTTTTCGTTTCAAAGCAATGCTTTGTTTAAAAATCATAAGTACCGATTATTTCAAATTACTTGTGTAAGACATTTTTACAGTAAAATTAGGTTTGGTTTGGTTTAGTTGTTAGCTTGTTTGATAAAAATGACGTTTGAGAGTAGGCTACAAAGTTTTCAAAATTGAAACCACGGAAAGATAAATTTCATGAAATCTTGGAATCCATGAGATCAGGGTCATAAACAATAATCTCCATGGCATAATGACCCTTGTATTGGCTGTAAAAACATTTACAAAAAACTAATAAGGCCCTAAAATAAAAGTCAAAATGTTGATTTTGATTAAACCTATCAAGCCTTGGCATGATATAGTATATTTATTCAAATTTAATACGATATAGGCCTAATATCTTTCTCAAAATTTAATGATATAATGTCGTCATTAAGGTTAAAATTTAATTAGTTGTAAACAGGTTTATACCTAGAGAGCTATGATAAAATTCTGTATTTGAGTAGAACTTGTATACAGCCACCTAGTGATTCAGAGTTGGTCTAATACCCAATACCGCGTGTGGGGCTTATCATTGACTTCACATGTCCTGCACATCTCAGAAAATGTCCTGCATCACTCGGTTCGTCCAGAACACTTTGTCAGGCAGGCTGCAAATAATTATTTCCAGGCCTGTAGCACCGAAATATTGAGATTAAAATGAGTTTTTCGTTCTTCCGAGAAACATTACTCTCAGTCTTGTACTATGCAAGACTTATCAGCTGCTTAGCTGTGGAACCCATGGATTTCTTTAGCCGTTCTCCGCAAAACAAATTCATGATGTCATCTGTCTTTGCTGAGTCGTCTTTCAGGAGTGGGAATATTTTAACTTACATTTATAACTAATGAATGCTTACTTTACACACTAAATAAATATTTTGGGACGCATCTGGAGAACAGAAATGAAAAGTTATTTACTGAACTGCAGATACGCACAAATGCAACAACAACAACATATAGACAATTATCAAAAACTTTCCAAAATCGTTGAGATGAACTAAATCAAAACTTTGCCATTTACCTAAGTTTGTACCAGTCGCTCCTTTGTCAACATCTTGTAGTGCAACGCTGATCTTAAAGCCAGTGTTGTCATTAAGACACAATCGTTGTTAACCTTGATAAATGGGCTGCATTTCTGCAGGTAATTAAGTAGCTTGTATAACTTAGACTCTAATCAGGGTCGGAACTTATTAATTCATTCTTGTCGGATTTCTGCCCATGCTATTTAGTGTAACGAGAACACATCGTTTTATTGGTATTAATTCATCCATTTTATTATATACAGTCAGAATACTATACGATCAAGCGAGTCTTTTCCGTCTATTCTTAGCACTCTTACTTTTAGTTGAACCCACATAGGGGTCATTCAGTCCACAATAATATGCAGCTGTGTTTTCACACGTGGGTAAGAGTTGTGATTGTTTTGTTTTAATTACAGATGTTAATAAGCGGTTAACAACATTTTCAATGGCTGGCTTATGTTTATTTACATAGTAAATATCATATAGGTAATAATATATGTACTGTCGTGGTCCGTCATAAGAATAAATAGCCCTAGTACAGTACGCACAGAAGCTAACTTCCCTCAAGTGGCGACTCGTCCGATACAAATCTGCGTCCGAGCCGCACATCGGACGCACATTGTAAGGCAACAATCCTCGGGCGATCCTCGGGCGATGTGCATCTCGTTTCCAATCGATCCGCGTCCAGTTGAAACATGACGCGGATTGAATGTCCTGTTTTAACGACACTCTTCTCATCCACGACCATTATCTGATTATTTTATTTATTTAACCAAAAACTAACCTGATTTAATCTGTTATGATTTACTGTGAAAACAAAATCAGATGAGTGCGGGCTCAGGCGACTACCAAGTATCGAACTACAGCTGTAAACATGACACATGGATTTCACGGGTTTTTCGTTCATTAATAATAATATCATTTTACAACTTTTTTTTATTACATATTATTTATGGTCAATTATTACTGATGAGCGGCCTGCCACCTTATTTTGGCTAGCACAGGTCCTAATCATAACTTTCACATATTTAAAATGACTGCCAGATTTTGCATGGTTCATGTTTTCGTGTACACCGATAACTGCTAAGACATAATGGCGAAACAGATAGTGTTTGCTGTGATCAGTAAAATAATTGCCAAAAAGCAGCGAATAAATTGATTTTATGAAGGCTACAATCCGAGGACGATCATTTACAAGTCGCGGCGATGTGCATCTTATGTTCGGACAAGGCGCATCCAGTCCGGGGATTGGACGCACATCGAGTCTGGTCAATCCGCGCCCGACGAAGGAAATTAGCTCTTGTGCGTACTGTATACATGTATCATTCCTACTCCCTGTATCAGAGTACCTCGTATAACAAAAAGTTAGCGAGGTGGTTTTTACGAGGTTTCTTTCCTGGTTTTCCACTATACACTGACACAGTACATTAATAATTAATATTAAGTCTTTATATAGGTGAAATAGTCTTGAGTACTACGTTAACTGGTTAAACACCAATCAAACAAACAAACAAATATAACAAAAACATGACTAAGAATTTATGATGGATTATATCATGGGTATATTGAAGTTGAAAATCAATCTTAGTCATGTTTTTGCTATGTAGTACCCAGTTTCTAAATGCCACTTAAACTAGATATCTGAGTATAGTCTGCTGATAGTTAAGTATATTTTCCATCGATCTATTAATAGCTAGGTCTAGTAAACTGAACCTAGTAATGCTGTGCTCCAGATCCATTTGTGTCAGATTGTGAATAGGTCCTGTCAAACCAGTACTCTCAAAGACTGAACGTTGAAATAAAGAGTTTAAACAACTACTCCACCATGCTCAGCTGAGGCTAGTCTTCTTCAAAAGGAATCCGACCCAGTGTGTTTAGTTCTGAAAAGTCTGTTTCTGAAGTTCCAGTACTAAAGGCTCTCTTGCTAAGGGCAGCAAATTAGTATGTTTCCAGATTATATTCAAGCTGTCATACATGTCGTACTTAGCACTGGAGGATCATTATCTTTCCAACAGCAAAAACCACAAAAAGGGTGTGTTTAGAGTCGCTGTCTACTGATGGAATACAGCGTCATTGTATAAGTGAAATACCCTTGAACACGGCGTTTAACAGCAATCAATCAATCAATCACGCACTAAAGTAAACTTTTTAGACGCACCCATATTGATGTGCCACCCAGCGGCCAAACACAGCCTCTTTCTGTCTTAGCTGTTTCTGGTTTTCAGCTTGAGACTGACAAAAAATGCTCAAACTCTGTGAAACTTACTGTTAGGGACATTGATGGGGTCGAAAATGATTGTTTCAGTCTACCAGTTTAAAGTGAATAAATTGCTCAATTTGTTCTGTTTTGGGTGATTTTATGATACATGACTTAAGGCGCGCAAGGCAATTGGAATCGTTGGAACGGTGGCAAAATAAAACTATGGCAAAAATCCAAAATGATAAATATCACTCTTTAGAGTCCTTGCGTAAAAGAACTAATAACATCTGACCATGTGTGACTGAATCCAATAGAAACATGCATGCTTCCTTCATCATTCGAATGCCCATTGTATGTTTAGTATACTTGAATGAATTGATGCAAACTTGGCAGAGTTTAAGTTGAACTGCCTGCTGGCGAGGATGAAAAGTGATGTAGGCCTGCTTCTCAATTGTATGGCAAAAGGAAGCCTTTCATATAGGATTCGGTCATGCATGATGGTATAAGCTTTGTAGTTTGAAAATATTTATGCATGTAGCAAATCAATAGCGGATGGTTGGGAGGGAGACTCCCATGGCCTGGTGCTCTCTGATCCTGTGCCCTGGTGCTCTGACGATTTATTGTGGTGTCCTGTTTTGTTAATGTTATGTAAATGTTTTGTTCTGTCTTGTATGTTACCAGCGTCGTTTAAGGTGGTTTCCATCACCTATTGGGCTGGCACGCCGTCACATAAGTGAAATAACCTTGAGTATGGTGTAAAACCTTAATCAAACTAACAAACTGATCTAAGGGGTACCAAGAACATAAACAAACAAGCTTACGCTAAAAAGATCAAAATTAAATTGATTATTAAGCAAATTGATATAACAATTTAGAATTCAATTTGGTCGAGAAAAATGCATACAATATGATAAAAAACTAATAAAATTATATCAGCTCTACCACTAAGATAATTTTTGCTTAAATTTGGTTGTGTAAATTATGCTGTACTATACATTATACGGTTATGTATATGAATTGCCTCTAGCTTTTTGATAGTTGCCTGGTAGAGCGTTAACCCAGCTAGCTGGAGTCGCAATGGTGGCATGCTAAATTTTCTTTATCTCCATTTATAAATATATGAAGTGCATGTAGTTAATTTATCCAAAATGTATAAATTAAAATATACCAATTAAAGTACCGCATTAACAAATCAGCGTTTAACTCATTGGCTACTGTAATTTCCACTGAGTAGTTTAGCATAGAATACACAACTCCAAAAAACGCTAAAGCTACAGTCACACCGAAGCCCTACCTAACCTGGAGCACCCCGGATTAACACGGACCGTCCCGGACTACCCTGGATTGAAAAATCCTCCCAGACGGTCCCGGAGGATCACAGCAATTTGAAACAGTTTAACATTGCCGGGGTGGTGTCAGGACCATCCCAGATAAGCCCGGACCCAACACGGATCTGAACCCGGATCGGCCAAATTTCAGCCTGGGATGCTTCGGGACAGCCCAGGAAGTCGGTGTGACTGGGGCTTAAACAAGACATTTTTAAGATTCTATCAGTTTTTATTTCAGTTTTAATAAACCGTCTTTAGACGATGGATTAATGTAACCAAACTATATAGCGTAGGTATTTTCTGTACACTTCGCAACTTAATTATTACTATTTATGTAGCAGAATTATGGCACCAGTAAAAACGAGCTAAATTTGTTTTCAGCTATGGGTCCTAATATGATAGATTGTTGTTAAGTCAAATTAAATCATTATCTCTAATGTAATTGGCCTACATGTAGTTTACCATGTGCATATTGACTTACACAGCACTGCAGATTGCACTCCAGTCTCATACATGTATATGCACATCTGTATGCAGGTCAGCTCCACCTTAAAACACCACCAGCATACTTTGGTTCATCCATAGTCTAGTCTATATACATGTACATGTATGTCTACCTGCTTTTTGAGTTCTACAGGATGTAGAATTTTGTAAATCTGAGCAAGTCTAGAATGCTTCAGATGCTTTCCAATTTGATATATTTATTACACAAATTATTTCAGCCCACCAGAATTTTACTGTATTACAGTAGAAGTTTAATTTGAATCTATGTGAGCTCTCTCAGTACATCTGTGCTAGTTATTGGCATTATGGTATTCATCTCGCCTTTTTTTTTTTTCATTTAATTTCCTGATATTTGAATTAAAAAGTAAAAAAAATGACACAAATGGCTGGACTTAATAGTAGACTAAGAGATACATCTATTCAAGTGTCGATTCCCAAATTCACTAAATTGCAAATCCTAATTCAATGAAAATAGATTTTAGAGATTGTTTGCATAAAAAACTCGACAACATTCCTGGAGAAGAAGTCAAATGTACCTTAATTAAATTGAAAACAATAGATTATCTATTTCATTACAAGCACATTTAAGAGTTGAAGCTGACCAGTGATGATTTTGATATTGTTAAATTTTACTCACCATATATTCCACCAAAGAGGTGGGGCTTTGGTAAATTCCATCAAACATTTTCGGTAAAAATCCCAAAATTTTGAAATATAGTTATAAGAGAAACACATTATAATCCCTTCAGTTTCAAACATGGTTAAAAATCATCGTAATATAACTTATCCATCAGAATGTTTAGGTTGGGTGGTTAACTGAAACAGATTTACTCTGCCGTACAAAAATATCCTCAACTAATAGCCATTCTTAAATATTCCTGCTTATTCCGATATTAAAATTGTTGCTGAGAGAATTATCAACAATATTCCCGCCATAGAAACACTATAGCCTGGCCATGTTGGTTGTCAGTCTTTACCAGGCTGAGCAGCTTATAGTTTACCGAGGGTCTAGAAGTTGAGAGTCAGAAATATTTGAAAAAGTTTAATCCCTTACTTTTATTCTTTTGTAAGTATAATGTTGTTCAGTATTTTATATGAAGAACAAAATCATACTGATGCAGATTTAATATTGAAATTTTGATAGTAGATTCTTTTCCATGGTCGCAAATCGATACCCCCTTGTCAGTAGTCTCTATGTAGTCCACTGTTCCAGACATATTGGCCAGTCTGGCCCTTTGAACTCTAGGTGACCCTGACATACTGGACAATACAGGGGCCATCCACTCTGGCTGGTCAGACTGACTGGACACTAGCACTCCCAACACTCGACATGCACCATCAGATTAGACAGAACTATGTGTGAGAACTGTTTTAATGTGAGGTGCAGTAGCTAGGATGTACTGCATATATGCATACTTGTACATGTAGTAATAGCACTATTTTTAATGTGTCATAAGCTGTTAATTATAAAATAGTTTTCAGTTAATTACACTTACCCTAAATGCTTGACAAATTCGACCCCCCTTTACAACTTATAAAACTACATTTTATGCAAAGGGCAAGAAGTGTAGACATACAATTTTGAAATTGTCATTATGTTCAGACTTTAAATTACCATAAAATGTAGGTTTTAGTTCCAAATTCACACTTAAACATTCAATAAATTACTTTAACTTTGTGCCCTTAGAGTTCGAATTTGTTGAGGATTTAGGGTAATTAAACTTGTGTGGAGCAAAAAATCAATGTATGCAACCAGCACTCCTGGATTTTTGACATGTCACTGTCACGTGGCATGTGCACTCGATTAAGTTGGTTTTGCTGCACTTACCAATCACATGTTAAAGTAGACTGGTCACTGGAATATAGTGAAATACTTCTGATATTTAAGATATGTATGTTTAAATTTCGCCTAAAATAATCATAATGGCAGAGATAATAATTTTCAATTGCACAATTTCCCCCTTTAGTACAAAACTAGTGGTATGGTTCAATTTTGAGCCTAGGAATTTCTTTGAGAGCAATACAGCTAAATAACACAATTTAGTTTGTTAATTTTTTAATTTTTGTCATTTGGTTTTTTTAAAAATGAGAATCAAATTTTAGTGACATTTTATTGTAATATATCCATTAGTGATGAAAGAGAATCTGAAACAGAAACCTGTAGGTAGAGGGCTGAACAAGTTGGTGTGATTGACAAGCTTATTTATAGTCTTATATATTATCATGACTAACTTCACTACATGCTGTCCTGACTGTTTTTGCAAACTTTAAATATTTGTTGTAAGTTTTACCTGATTTGAATATATTGTTTCACTGTACCTGGGATATGTTCCAAACCCACTGTCGGCCTTAGCCTTAGGTATGTAAGAAAGAGTTCAGTTGGATGTAGTGATGACAGTTGTTTTTGCTGGGTTTCTTCCCTTTTCCTCCATACAATGCAAAGTCGTCATATAAGTGAAATACTGTTGAGTACAATGCTCAGTTAAACACCAATCAAATAAATAAATATCATTTTGTTCATGGAAACTAGATGTAGTATTGGAACACTGTAGTATTTGTGACAACAGATTAAATAGAATGTTAAGAAAACCTTATACGATTAAAAAAACAAAATAATAATTAGTAAAGAGGCAAAACTTGTCTTGATTTTTAGAAAGTATCAAATAAGTACAATAATTTTGTGATTCATTCTCTTGTTTTACAGGTGACACATGTACAAGATGTGATTGGTTGTGCTATGAATACTGTACTTGAATTTGATTTGCCACCATGAAGATGAGGGAGGAGCTTAAATCTCCTCCGATAAAACGAAGACGCCTGTCAGATCATAGAGGTTGGTAATTTGATAGGTAGAGATATATTAAGGCTATTTCAGGTGTGCCATAATTTTTCCTCAAGTTAAGTTTATTGTGGCATCTTTTGCGTTGCCAGTGTGTTTTTTTGATGGTTTCCTCCTCTGATTGGGCTGGCACAACTTTATAAATGTGAAATAACCGTAAGCTAGAGTAAAACACCAATCAATGGCCTTATTAATTATAATCCTAGTTAACATGTATATTTAGGTAAAGTAACCCGGTGTTGAAGGTCTTTATCTTATCTGCTTTTGCAGATTTATTTGTTAATATAAATAAAAGGGGTTGGTGTGAGCCAGCTGGTGCCTTCTCAAATACATGTATCAGTGAGTGAAATAACCTCAAGTATTAAGATGTAAAATCCCAATTAAACAAGCAAACAGAATAAAGGAGGCTAAAATTAATTTGAGCAGCAAGACAGTTTCCAAAAAAATTTCAATTTGTTTTGCTGAAGCTGCTTGTAGTTTCATCGTTGTTTTCCACCAAGACTTCTAATGTTATAAAGCTGAAATAATTCAGTCTGATGTAACGCGATTAGCTATCATATCTTTTTCTTTACCTTTACCATTAACAGGTTCTAATGCTGCTCCTGATCTCACAGACCCCAGGAGTCTTCAGAATGAGAGGCGCAGACTACCCATATTCCCTGCTCGGAAACGCATCGTTCAGGAAGTACAAATGAACAAATCTGTTGTTGTTATTGGAGAAACAGGAAGTGGGAAAACTACACAGATTCCTCAGGTAAATGTTACATGAATAAGTGGAGCCTATTGTTCTGGCAGAGTAGACCCAGAATATAGTTCACAATTGTCACAGGCAATCAAAAAATCCCCTAAAGTAAATGTTCTGCCACCTACATATTCGATCAAGATGTCTTCTACAAAGTGGAAGGTTACTTAGCTTGCAGTAAAAAGCCTACAGCCCGAGTGGTGTGGATACCCAGCATTTGGTGCTTTGGTTGTCATGTTTTTT